>JAQGAS010000390.1:0-54573 GCA_034686365.1 Pachymerium ferrugineum | reverse complement strand
AAATAACGGTTCAAAATTAAAAAATTTAAGTATTGCATACGTAATTAGACGATTGCAATCTTTTATTTAAACCTAACTTGTCTCTAGGGTTGAGTGTCCCTCTAAAGTCACTCAGCTTTCAGATATAGCTGCAGATAACATAATGCGTCCTTTTCTATGACTCAAAACTGCTAAGATCTGTCCCATCACATACAAAAAAAAAACTTCATTAAAAAAATGTATAAATTTAATACAAAATATTACAAACAAAGATGCATTTTTTCAGCGACTGATTTCGCTATAGGGTTTTAATGTTACTAAAAACTGAAAACGTCTGCACCAAGAAATTTAAAGCAATGAACGTAGTAATCAATATTGTTAACTCAATCTTGCCACTTTACATAATGGTGTGAATTTTTGTTTTTTGAATTTCGGATTCAGATTTATTGTCAGAGAGTGC
The DNA here is from genome assembly GCA_034686365.1 of Pachymerium ferrugineum. NCBI lineage: Eukaryota > Metazoa > Arthropoda > Chilopoda > Geophilomorpha > Geophilidae > Pachymerium > Pachymerium ferrugineum. The sequence continues at coordinate 54,134 of JAQGAS010000390.1, read as the reverse complement.
AACCTTTGTAAAATACAAAAGCAGAACCCTCTCACAACTTTATTGCAACAGTGTAATCTACAAAGTCATTAAGAAATATGAAGGTTGATATTGACTATTAAGTTTAAATTTTTCCCTCACTCTTAGTTGCTATTAAGTAATATCTTTGAACAGGTGTTTTCAGGTTTTGGCAATACAACAGAATGAAACTACCCTAGATGCATGCAAATTGATGGAAAAATGAATTTTCGGTTGTAATATCATGGACTAAATTTGCACACGTCTGGTTGTTAAGAAAAATTTCCTATGTGAATAAACTTGTAATTTCCGAGGGACAGACCTTATTATATTCTTTAAAAACATAACAAAATAAATAGCATGCAAACAAAATACACAAACACACAAAAAAGAAAGAATTAAGTTAAAAGAAGGAGGCAGGTGGGTTCTCCCATTGTAATTACCTTTGGGTGGTCGTGTTTGTGCAGACGCACTCAAGGAACCACTCACGTCATTAAGGGCAGAGAACCAATAGAAAAGCTAGGAAGGCACACTAAATTCATTTGCTAATACTATTGTTACTAGAGACGAAATGTAAAAAAAAATAATTACATTTAATCATATTTTACAAGAATGATTGCCTTTCAACATGAGTATACTTGAGTTCGTCATAATCATCTGTTGTTGATAGCTCTATTAACTAAAACTTGGAAGCAACAACAAGTGCCATTCAATCAGGAAATGGCTACTCACCTCGCCCAACTTTTATTTCCGCTTTTCTTAAAATTAAAAACATTTATCAAATTGATTTTTCAAGTGACCAACAATCACTTTTCCAATCGATAAAACCAAAATGTCAATCTTCTTTGTGGACAAATTACTTGAAGAACCCTTTGTCTATTTTACCAACACTAAAACATTTATGAAAGTGGAGAATTTTTCTTCTCTTCGACACTAGGTGCTTGTCAATATACGACAAGTATCATCAACTTATGTTACTTTATCGATTCTTTTTTACCCACAAAACTTTTACTTAATAAATTTTAGATTTTTATTCTAATAAATATTAAATTTAATTAAGGAGGAAGGAATATGAACTGCATATTAAAGCCAACCATTTTTAAAGCTATTAATGTCACATTCTCTATTAATATTTAATTGTATGGTCAAAAAAATTTAAAATTGATGAGTCAAGAGAAATGATTTGATTTTAAAGGAGGACTTCATGAAATAAACTGTGTGACGTTATTAAAGTCAGAAAAATTGTCTCCAACGGGTAACAAAGTGTGTTGCGGATTGTGGAATTTCGACACTAGTTGGCAACACTTGGCCTCCTTTGTTGACGTCACGCACAATTTTGAAAAATGGAGGACGATTTAAGGATTTGAGAAATGATTTGATTTTAAAGGAGGACTTCATGAAATAAACTGTGTGACGTCATTAAAGACATCAAAATTATCTCTAACGGGTGACAAAGTGTGTTGCGGAATGTGGAATTGCGACACTAGTTGGCAACACTTGGCCTCCTTTGTTGACGTCACGCACAATTTTGAAAAATGGAGGACGATTTAAGGATTTGACAATTGACCATATAAGCTAACTTAAAATGTAAAAATTTCTTTTATCACACTTTCACCTTCGATAGAGGCTTAACTATTAGTGTTTAGCCTTAGTTTCTTTCATTTTCAAAACTGAAATAAACCAAAAATGTTTTGTTTAATTTAATTGGTAATATACATTGATTATTTATTAAGTAAATGCTAAAAAGAAAGGTCTTTTATGAGCATCTTAGTGGGGATTCAATTTTGGAAGGAACATTACAATAAGGGATTTTGTTGACAGGAAATTAAACTGCACTATCACCGGTGTGTCAACGTATAAACTGCGGGTACCGCTAAACACGGTACAATTGCTAAATCCCCGACTCTTAAGAGGCACATAATTAACTTGTAACCTGAATGAATATTTTATTCTTCAACCAAAATGCAAATCAAAGGTCAGAAATTCTTTTAAAGAGAATCAATTGTTACCTTCTTGAGAAAATGTTTAAGCAAAGCCATAAAAAAATGCTCGACTAAGACTTTACTTATTTTTTTATTAAGCTCATCTAAAAAGGTAAAAGTCGTGCAAAAAGGTAGGTTAAACTTCACCTGAAGGTGCCATTTAAAAAAAAAGACAAAAAAAGAAAGAAGCTCATAAAGAAGCAAAGAGGCAAGGAATGAAACAAGATCAGCCGTCACACGAATTCTCTCGCATCCCATTAATGTTGAATTTCATTAGGGCAACTCGAGTAAGACGAGGAATCAACTTGCACTACTCCCACTAGACTAACACTATTCGCCGCTTTCATTAAAACTTATTCTTTAAACCCCCCCAAATATGTGTTTCAAAATTTGAAACATTTTCCGACTGCTGAATGATACTGAACTCGCAACTCCACTTCCACTATTTTACTCTCAAATATTTTTCCTCTGTTTACTCTCCGTATTAAAAAATTACATTCTTTTTCGATCTTCATCTTTCAGACAATATATAAGAAGCTTAGTCTGAATAAATATGGAATAGGATGCTGGCCACGAAACTTAATCACGCTAATGGACTCCCACGTGTATAAAAAAAGAGGAAAAAGAAGAAGAAAAAAAGTCAGAGATTTTAAAGAAATCGATTTTTAAAAGACAAAAACATGGGTTAAAACAAATTAAATGCTAATTACTTTTTATTATTGAAGTTGTGTTGCAATTAGCAAAGCGTAGAAAAATGTCGAAATTCTTGTATAAATTTGTGAGGCCTGCAGCTAGCAAAGAGATGAAGGAATCTCGGAATTCTTTTTGCCTTAAATGAATTTTAAACGCTGGGGGCTTCAACTTCTCTCATTTCAAACAGCGATAAATTTCAAAGATAACACCAACCAACCGAGAGCCTCGTTCTAGATTAACCCTCTTCCACATTTCAAATGTCATCAACAGAAGGATCCATTACAAGCTTAAACAACCCAAAAAGAAAAAAAAAATATTAGTCAACCTTAAAAACTTTAATCCACTTCAAAGACGTGCGCCAAGATTAAGCAAAGTTTGGTATTCTCAAAAATTACGTGCAAAATTCCTTTTTAACCAAAAAAAAGTTTACATACCTTTTAAAGAGGCAGCCAAAAGAAATGCCCTCAAAGGAAAGGAAAGCAAAAAAAATGATCAAGTTTTCCAAGTTAAAAATTGTTACTCTAGGCTCTTTGGATGAGAAAAGTCAATTTTTATAAGGTATCAATAAAGTTGATACAGTAATAATAATAATAATACTAATAAAAAAATCAAGGTTGAGTTGGGAATAAAGAGAAAGAGAGACAGACCTGGCTAATATAAGCGATAAGTGGAACCCACTTGGCAAATGTTGGTGGCTGCCTATTGATCTGAGGAAGCCAAACACTCTACCTCTTATTACTTACTCCATCGTACGAGACAAAGAGCAACTCGAATTTTGAACCGAGTCCAACTTTGCTCCAACATAATAACACCAAATATGGTGAACTCAGGGATTATCAAACATTTACTACTATATTTCATATTTACATCAAGAAAGATTTAGATAGGGTGTGGTTTCCTACAAGTGATTAAAAAATATGGACTCGGTCGATATAACGAAATTTTGACCAGCGAACAAATTTTCTTCGGCTTTGATTTTTCATGTGGAATGGAAAGATGACATTCACCTTAGGGATATTACAAATTCTAATAAATAATAATGTAATTTAGAGATATTCAATTTCATGACTTTGATTTCTGGTACATTTTTAATATTTTATCGTGTAAACAACTTCTGTTATCGTTTCACTTTCAAGTGCTTCAACTTGAGTAAACAGTTCTACATGATTAAGTAATTGCGAGTGCGTTCATTAAATATTCAAGTAGGAGAGTTTTTTTTTTTTTATGTTTTAAGTCGGGAGGAGAAAGGTCCGAAGAATATAGTGAAAGAATTGAAATAAGAGGGCGTTGAAAACTTTTCTCTCGTCTAAAGAATATCATTTTTCAATAATTCAAAAGAAGGAAAAAAACAAGAACGGAGTGTTATGCAATTCAAAGTCAGTTGGGACTTGTGAGATAATACAAAAAAATAGATATAAAAGATAGATATTTATAAAACATGGAGTGCGTAAAGAGGATTAAAATTGCAAAGCTTGGCGAAAACCTCCGCCCATATGCAAAACAAAACACAATGTTTACTCACTGCGATTTATGAAATATTTATGATTTGCAGATAGTCATAAAAATTCAATGCGAACAACCGTGTAAAAGAGTTGCACAAAAATTCTTAAGATTACACTTAATTTTTTTTCTGTTTTTTTTTTTTGCAAAGGTAAAAAAAATGTTTTTGATGTTTTACAAGCATTTTTGGTTGGCCTTGCGTGCCACAGCACTTAAGCTTTAAACATTTTGAAACGGAGCCAACTTGCCAGATTCGCTCGTTGTGTCGGTATTCGAAACGCGCTACCTCCATTGACATTGGCAGCTCGCTGACCATCGGTCAAGAGAGGCCAGTCGACCAGAGGTGTCGGGGGAGAGTGGGATGACTGACCTAAAAGGCGTAACACTCTCACGAAATCAATAAAAAAGATGAAACATTCTTTTAATCCAACTAATGACACATGACAGAAATGGAGATGTAAACAATGCCTGAAACGATGCTTGCAGCACTTGTCCACTTACAATCAAATTCTTCCGTCTTTCAGTCATCTTTAATTTGGTAAGATTTTCTTTAGGGAATATTTTTTTTTGCATTATATACTGTAATTGTTAAAGATTTTTTTGGTTTGTACTGTTTCTTTACTTTCAGCTGTACTCTGTATTTGTGGTTTGATTTGTGCCCTTTCCTCCTCTTCTTCACTCACCGATAGAAAATCGAGACACAAAACAGGCTAGAAATCTAGAAACGTCATTTCAATATGGCTACTTGTGTTTTCAATGGTTATGCGCACGTTTATGTGGACTGGTTGATTTATTCTCGAAATCAAACCCGCTGCAAATCGGCTGTTAGTGCTTATTTCTCCATCATCCGATAACCAAATAGTTCAAACGATTTCGTCTTTAACTTTTAATCAAACACGCATAAGCTGATTTATCGCCATAAATGCGTTTCCTATTAACGTATATACAAAATCAACATGACAAAACTGTTTTCTGTCCCTTTAATGACGTAAAAATCATCCCAACAACCGGCAAGTTGTGTTTTGAATTGAAATTGTAAGTGCTGTTAGTTGCTGGTGGCTACATTAACCATCCTTTCTCTTCTTCTGCAACAACTGATACAACATTAATGTAATCAGCGCGTTAATTGGTGTCTGAAAAAGATGTTGGTGTCGAAAATTCCTCCGCTAAATCAAATAGGTCGCGTCCCTAATTCGACAAACAAACAAGAGTGTTCATGTCCTTCAACTTGCTCTTTTTCTTTTCACTTCCCTTTTCGTTTGGATGCGCTCTAGCGGCAATTTCCCTAATGATATTTCCTTTGCCTGCCAGCTTCAAAACTGAATTAATTAAAATGCACCTATCTACGACGCCAACTGATCCGAAAAGATGAAAAGAGAAGGAGAAGAGGGGAATTTTCTAATCCTCAAAATTATTGACCAACATTTTTAACTTAACATTAAAAGCATGTTTCTTAATGAATACGTAACAAGGTGTGTTTCAAAGCCAAAGGGCAGAGGAGAAAAAAAATTGCACGGTTTTGATTGTATGCTCAGCAATTTCAACTTAATTGAGCTCCTAATCGGAGAACTACACTCGCGACAAATTTGTTGGCAAAAATTGAAAAAGCAAACATTGAGGAAAAGTAACGAGCCAAACCCAGAACAAGAAAAAAATCCTTCAATCGATTAAAAATTACCACACAAAAAAATTCCTCGATATTACGACCCTCCATAAATCAAACAAATTTTTGTATCGTAAAGTAATTCTAAACAAAATTCTTTTAATGACGTAACGTCAATCAAACTGTGAACTTTTTAAAAAAAAATGTCGTATTTTTTTAATCAGACGAAGAGCGCCATTAATTTGAGCGAAAAACTGCGAAAGAAAAATTTCATTTTACATTTCACTGTCAAAAGGTTTTAAAAAAAGAATTAAATCAATGTAGAAAATAGATGAATTAACGTAGCCACCTAGCGGCAAGTGATGACGTCAGAGCAATTGGTGAAGTGAAATCTTTTTTTGAGTACCATCATCAAAAGATGCATTTTGTGCAGCACTCCCCAGTGAATGGCAATTCACTTTTTTTATTCCAACCAAAGAGACCGTGGTCACATTTAAGCCACAATCAAAAAGACCCGAGACATTTTTTTTCTCTTCAACACCCAGAAAAAGACTCGAGGAACTTTTATCGACTTCACTTAAAGCCTTTTCTAACCGGACTTTAATGTAATCTCACACTATTTTAATAAAATTGACGACCATTCTTTTTATCAGTAGTTACATTCAAAAAATAAAATTTTTATTGAAGTAATAGCTTACTTCAGCCAATTCTCACAATGCGAGTAATGGCTGCAAACTGTGACGTCACATGTGTCAATTTGTGTTGTGACTAATGGCACATTCCTTTTGAAATACCAGAAATAGAGAGCAGTATTTATTAACTGATTTCTCTAATTTCTGTAAAACCCCCCAAAAAAAGACTTCATTTCTTCTTAGTTTTAATAGCACTTAGATTTCTGGCAACTAGGCTTTCTCAAATACCGGACATTCTGCAAAACCGATATTTCGGTATTCCAATATTCAAAATACCGGTCAACCGATATTCTTCGGTACCAGCAATTATTATACCCACACGGCTAATACTCTTATCACAACTACTTTAAAAACGCTAACTATAATGATAGCATAACATTGAGTTGCAATGCCCCACCATCAAAATAAAACTGGTATCAATACCGAACTAAAGCCGGTATTCGGTATTTTGAGAAATCTCGAAAAATACCGGTTTTTGGTACCGCTATAGGTATCAATACCGAACTAAAGACGGTATTCGGTATTTTGAGAAATCTCAAAAAATATCAGTTTTTGGTACCGCTATAGGTATCAATACCGAACTAAAAACGGTATTCGGTATTTTGAGAAATCTCGAAAAATATCAGTTTTTGGTACCGGTATATACTGATAGAGAAACCCTATTGGGAACTCATACTTGCCCTATACGTACATTGTATAGTCTGATGTTCAGTTAATAGTTTGCAAAAATGCATCAAAAAGCAACTGATATGACATCGTATCTTAATTTTTGAATGTATCTGGTAAAAGTTTTGATAGGTCTTTTTACTCGAGATATGTTTGTTGAAAAGAAGAAACAAGCTGTTTCCCCTTTGGTGCCAGAAAAGTTAAGAGAGACGGGCGTTCGACAAGAAACAGATGTGAAAAGACATGCAAAACTAGAAGCTGATGGAGAATCAATATCAAAAGTGAGAGGAGACACAAACTGGCAAAACACTCGGATTAAAAAAAAATACAATAGAAAAGTTGAAGGGTGGAGTCAGTGCGAAGAAAAGAGAAATCGTATTTTTAAAGTGGGTCTGTATCCGAGAAAGCAAAGAGTGAGTTATTGAAGAGCAAAGTGAGTAAGGCCTTAGAAAATTGCCAGAGCTGTAAAAACAAGCTGGAGACAGAAGCTGTTGTGTTTTAAACTTTATGGTAGAATGCTCTGTCAACCAATTTGAAGCAAAAAGAAAAAAAAAACGATTACACGTCAAGTCAAAGTGGAGAAAATGATTTTTCTTTTCTACAAAATAAATAATTTAAAAAATTTCTTGAATGACATTGTGGGTCAGAGTTGAATAAACCTTTTGGCGTCTTATCTTTCCCACACATTTTTCGGGGTTGGGGAGTTAAAGGATTAATTCGACGCCCCCGCTTTCACTAACTCGGTCGCCATTTCAATCAGGGAGCAATGAAAAGGCTCAAAGAGGCCAGCGTCACCTAGTAGTGCAAAGGGGCGAGCAAAGAAAACGGAAATAACTTGGCCTCCACCCTTCTTACAATGTGCTTTGTGGATCCTTGCAAAACCATTTCCACACAAGAGGGGATGAAGAGCGCACTGCCCTCTGTAGATACAAAAAAAAAATGATGGAAGAGAAGGTTGCATCTTGCCAGATAAAGAAGAAGGGAGACCATGGCTAATTCTCTATCGCACTCTTTTGTCGATGCAGTAATGGATGACTAACTGGCGTATCCCAATGGATAAAGTGAGGGATACATTTACAATAGAATTTTGGGCTATTGCCCATGGGTTCTTAATAAACATGTCACATGAGCTGGAGTTGACTCCAGAGTCATGCATTTTACACCGAAATCGATCTCCGAGTTCGATTAAAATTCAAGTGAAGCGAGTTAAGAAACTTTTTTCCAACGAATATATATTAATCGATTAATCGATTTTGAAAGAAAAGGATAAAATGTGGCTACTTTTACATGACGATGGTGGCCATTTTGGCGCACGTGCTGTCAACTTAAGGGGAACGTAACACGCAAACCAAGTCAAAATAATTCGTGCAATTTCCTCCTAACTCCGTTTCGGCCAATAAAACGCGAAGAGGCTTGTCCTCGCCAAAAGCACTTTACCAGCAAAATTTCCTATTGCACAATAAGAAGAGCAGACATGCAAACACTAGCAATTCCATCGATCCACTGATATCTTTTCTTTTTTACTTCAATATCTTCTTTTTCACATTGATCAACTTGTAATTTCGCGATGGCACGTGGCCACCTTGGCAGCAACCAATGAGGCGAAGGCAATTTGCCAGTTCCTGCGTTGAATAGCACTACTAATGGCTTTTCCCAGCAACTGCTTAGTGAACTGATGCAACCACCTGCTATTGCTTTGCCAAGACGACCGCTTGGAATGTCTCAAACACTTTATTGGCAAAACTTTATCCAACGACTAATAAGGTGTTCACATTTTTTTTTGCTTATCTCAATCTAAAAAGGTAGGCCAAACCGGAAACTGTCACGAAAACTTCCAATTAGTCTCTTCAATTGATCGTTAAAAGAAAAGGAAACAAAACAGTCGTTTTCTTTAAGTATTTGCGCTTAAAAAGACCAATCAAGGATTTGTACAAGAACTTCGTTTTGGTGGTAGTAGCCGCACCCACCCAAGCGTGAAGCTGCCAACAGCTCTCGTCACTTTGGGTGGAGTTGGTCGGCCTCAACTGACAACTCAGCCTGATGGTCATCACCCACATAATTCCCAGGAGAAGACAACCTCCCGAAAATCCATTCAGCGCACTCAAAACTCATTTCCAAAAAACGTTGGTTAGCAGGAAAAAAAAAAATGGCGTATGATAGCAGTAAATTTCTTTCATTTGTTAAATCAGCATGTTTTACTTGTCTGTTGTAAGTTGCAAATGTGACGTCATAAAATTACAACGCAAACAAATTGAACTTTCAGAAATGCGTAATAAAAGTAGTCGATAAGTTAGCAACCCAATACGTGTAATCATTTCATGTAAACATAGTGAACAGCAGTCAATAAAGTCGTGTGTGCAACAAAGATATAAAAGCGTACAAACAAACAGCAAAACTGCCAGACAGATACTATGGCAACACTTCGGCATCATGTGAGGGTGGAGTCACTTATGCTCAGGGGTTTGTTCGTTGCTTCAATAATAAATGCCGACTTCCTCTAATAAAAGTGAATATTTTGCAATATTACTCTCATCTTTAAAGAAAATTTTTCTCTTCTCTTGCATTTATCACACGTGCAGAAGTGTTTGATGATGGCTTCCATTCTTCTTTTTTTTCTTTTTCTCATCAGCTGACGGCCACGATAAAACCATCAAGCGACTTCCGCCGGAAAAGATGGTTGCGCCATCTCGCGTCTTGACGAGCTCTGATAAGAAAATCTTGAAAGGAACAAACTGGAGGCGAACAAAAAATTCACCTATACAATTTAATAGCGTTCATTCACTTCTTCAAATTACTTAATATCGATATCATTCGATTTTTTTTTTCTTTCCTTAACTTTAAAAGTAAACAAATTATCATTATCCTTTTGCCAGCGTCAATCAATAGAAAAAGTAATTTATTTTTATTTGCAAAAAAATTTAAGTTTTTGTAGTAAAGTCAAATAAGGAAAAATATGTTTGTTCGAGAAAACTATGATCGGGGGTTCGTGACCAGAAGCTTCGGAATCACAAAAAGGTTCAGAGGCAGAGATTGACGTTTTCTCCTGAGGAATTCTGGGAATTACATCAACATGGTTTGGTGGGATGAAGCAAAGGAAAAATTGGTTCGAGCGGCGAGTAAATAAAAAGAAAAAAGAATTTTCCCATTAATTTTGATGGATATTTAAAAAACACGTGACGAATACATCACAATCCTTTTATCACCGTCGAGGAAAAATTAAATTTAAAAGAGCCAACTTTTGCCGACACTCAATACATCACTGACAAACTAAACAAAAGCTCTCAATTTATTCGTAAAACTTGAGCCAAAAATTCTAAACTATAAATTGCAACATCGTAAAAAATATATATTCTGCATCTTCGTATTGTGAGCTTTTGCAGGCAGCTTTTTCGTTGTTAATCATTTTTTTTTTTTTTTTGTTGCAGCCATTTTTAATGACCAGTATACATTTTGCAAACAACATTTTATATATCGTTTCACGAGGCATAACTTATGGGCAAAGCCTGACAAATTGGGACTTCCTGCGTGTGCGTGTTGCCTCAAAGTGTACGGAAGCTCTGGCACACGATATCGGCTTTTATGATACATTTCTCTCTCATGCAACAAAAATATGGCTGCCACAAGGCCCTCGGAGAAATACCACGTGGCCGTCATTTCAAATTTTTACAATTTGATTAAACTTTTAACGTATTCATTTTCCAATTGGACGAGGAAAATTGCAATTAACTTTGACACGATTTGAGTGTCGATTGTCAGTGAAATGTACACCATTTGTTGACATTCACCAAATTAAAACTCTTTTGACAAATATTTCCAAACTTTACTAAATCGATTCTTCCTTTTTTTATGTATGAAACATTTAATGAGCATCAACCGATCTGGAGCAATTTCATTTAGTGGGCAAACGAGGTTAGACGAGGTCCTTCTCTTTGATTCTATCGACCCAAAGGTAAAGCTGTAAGGTCGAGTACACAATGCGTGGCCAAAACTGACTACCGCCTAGTAATGACTCGCACCGGAAACCAGTCCAACCATTTTACCATTCGCTACGATACGTCGTTAAAAGGTGAAACCCACAGCTCCACCCACACAGAACGGAAACCTGTGTTTTTTTCTTCCTTGCCACCTGAAGTGACAAGTCGCAAAATATGACTTAGGTAAACCAATGTACCCTACAGACTTCAACAAATAAATGGGTTGTAGTGCAGACTAAAGGATCTCTATAGGACTCAATTGACGTATTATAAGTGTGCGAAATTTCAGGTCCATAATCCAGAACTGCAACCCAGAGGCCCTTACCTTGGGTGCGCATGCGGAATCATCAAATTGTAAATACATAACTTGAAATATGTATGTATAAATTGAAACTAATATTTTAATACCTGGAGCTAAATTTGATATTAGAGAGTTAGCGCAGACTGTGCTGGACCAAAGAGAATAAATAACGGCATAAATCACGCTAACCAGCTTGATTGAACTTCGATCCTTTTCTTGTAAATAATTGAAGAGTCTTGGACTTTTTGATTGAATTCAATGCCTTTTTCATTGAGTTTTCTTCTGGTTTCTTTGTATTTGACTTGCGTTTCGTTTCTTCTTCGTCTTTAATTATTTTTGTCTTAATGTTTGTGCTTTGTTGTGTCTCTTCCTGGCCGCGTACAGAGTTGTAAGTGGTGGCGTTAACCCTTGTTCTTCTTCTTTACGATGGGAAAGAACACAACTTTCTTCCAAATACGTACAATAATCAATTTTACAATCCACGTTACCGAACTATGGTTCGTTAACCCTTAAATCTGCTTATTGGGTTTGTTATTTAATCTGACTTGTAGCCATTAGCGGCTAACCAGTTACATAGTATCCCACTAGGGCTAGAATGAACTGTGATAGGTTACGTGACATTTCTTATTGGACTCCCCCATGATAAAATGGGTTTTATTAATGGTTTTTTTTTTAAATTGGGAGGGGTCGAATTGTTGTTGATGGAAGAGTAAAAATTAATTACTCGTCTCTGCTTAATCTCAAGTAAGCAGCTTAAAAGAAACGGACAACTTTTAACCTGCAATTTTCCACTTGAATGAGACAGTAGCCCGAAAAACACACACAATATCCACGACAGCGACAAGACACATTCACCGCTAATTAAACTGCCATTATTAACGCCACACAACATTTGCATCATATTAAAAAAAAAAAATTTCAACGTTTCATTACGACAATCAACGTCATTTGGAAAAAAAAATCGAATAAAAGATAGTTCTTTTTTCTTTTTCTTTCTTTCTTTCTCTCACTCTAACCTAAGATGATAGAGTGGAGAGTCCAATGTTGTGCTTGCTTACAAATACAAGGGGCGTGAAAGGGGCATACGGTTCGATTCTTTTCATCCGCGGGACGAATTTCAATCGACACACACTGATGTAGCAGGTGACGCAAGAATACAGAATACACTCAATCAATTTTAGCTCATTCTTAAATATTTTTTTTTCATTAACACGAACTATTATTCATGCCTAAAAACCCATAGTATGCTATCAAAACCGTTAACATCATTTTTCATCATTAAATATTCTTTTAATCATTTAACAATTTTTTTTAAATTTTTTAACGACGCTATGATTAAAGTGCATCCAGCTGACAGGTAAATTTTTAACCACTATTCAAACATTCATTAGACCAAGTAAAAAATTCACCAACTTCTCTTCGACCTTTTGCAGCTGGCAAAACACTTAAGACGCGCTTTTAACTGCCCACCATTAGCGATTAGAGAAAAAAGAAACGTCTTAACCGACTGCAAAATTTACAATGGGATTTTTGTACACCTACATTTTTGCAACGTCCATTTTCCCATACATTAGTATCAAACATTCACACCAACACACACTCAAAATATTTTATAATTTTAAAAATATTAAATAAAAATGTCAACTTACCATTTTGAGCGGTGACGGGATCCACCACGAGGAAGAGGGCAAAAACAATGACGAACGGAGCAAAGACTCCTCCTTCCATTTGCCTCATATTTTTATCGCGATGGCACACAAAGGGGGGTAAAGAATTAGAAATTGAAAACACACACAGAGAGGTTATATAAGAGTGGGTCGCCGAGATCAATCAAAGACGCTAGCGTTTCAGCTGCTCACACCTAGGAATTGGGGAATTAAACAAAAAAGGAGAGAGACACACACACAAGTGATAGAAGAGAAAGAGAAGTGATAGGGGATAGAAAAAGAGAATAAAAAAAAAATATTGGTGAGAAATACTGGCCTGACCGTTGAAACTCGTGACTTAAAAAAAAAAAGAGAAATTTTAGCGACGATGGCCACCAATGATGAGCACCACTTTTGTATCCAGAATTATCCACTCGTTATATCCAACAAAATATCCAAAAGGTTTTTTCACATTGTTTTTTAAAAATGTTGTTTTTTTTTTTTCCTCTTAAAAAAAAAGTTTAAGCTTGTAAAAACGTGTGTGACTTATCCGATATTCTCCATTATGAAAAGCGAGCGTTGCAGCAGCGGCCGGTTGAACCTTGGTGTGGCCGCTGCTGCGTTGGCGCGATGAGTGACCGGTAGACCAGGTGTTTAGGAGCGGTGGCACCCAGGCACACACGAAGGTGCGTGCGGAGTGCCGACTGGCAAACAGGGATGGGAGGAGCAACTCGTGTTTGCAGCCATATCCACACGAGGGCGCTACCGTGCAATAACGAGGGGATAGGTGAGACGGGATGCGTCTACCAATGAGAAGACGTGGCTATTTCAACAAACAGTTTGATATTTCAATTAACGAGTGTAAACCACACAGTTGGCTTTTGCCTTCAAAGATGGATGCCAACCGCAACATCTAACCACAATTTCTTTATTGATTTTCTCATAACAAATATTAGCTTAATTATTATTTTTTTTCTTTTTGTTTAGATAATAATTAATAGTCGATTTGTGAGAAAAGAAAAAAAAAAAAGAGTTGAGTGTGTGCGTAATTTAGGCTCAATTCTTTTAAGAGCTGCTTCTATCATTAAGCACTGGCCACACACAAACCAGCCCACAAAGTAAACAAGCGCTGGTGCGGGCAAAATGAGTTTAATGTGTTTGACCAAGATCAGCACACGCTAAATTGAATTGCTCAAAGTGATTGAAACACTCACGTGACTCCTTCAAAGAAAATACTTTTTTTTTTGTTTCAATTTACTAATTCCTCTTTAAGTATATCAAAACTCCAAGGATGGAGATAAATGATGAACAAGCAGTATGCGATGCATATTTGAAAAGCCACTTCTTTTCCTACTATGAGTTATGGCAAATTAAACTCGCCTTAACGAGTGTGTTTAATGTATATGCATTATTGATGGGTGTGCGGCTCGTGATATAATGTCACCACTGTTTAATAGCCACAAACATTTTGATTCAATCATTTGTTTAAGAAAACAAAAAGAGGAAAAAAATGTTTGCTTCCTACAAAAAATTGCAACCAATATACTGACTTTCATTTATCATAGTCATGCAAGATGAAGTTTTCTTTTTTTTTCTTTTCTCTCTCTCTCTCAACTTCACCAAGATTACTTCAAACACTCAAATAAAATCAGATTTAGCTTGAAGGGAAAAAAGAATAAAGCTTCTCTCACAAATTTATTAAATGATTACCTTTAAAAACAAGAAGCAAAATAAAAGGTTTTAGAAACACGTCATTTGTGCTTGACTCGGCTATTTTTCCCTCATTTTTTTCCACATTTTAATATTTCAACTACCATTTTTTTCCTTCCTCCCGCCGGTGGCAGCCATTTTTTTTTTATATATTCATTTTTCCATTTCACCTTCTCTGGCAAGCAAAAGATGCGACTGTTGGGAGTTGGTTAAAATGAAGAGAAGGGTGCCATTAATCAACCAGCAGCTTGATTTCATAACAAATCGTTTGGAGGACAATTAGACAGTGCAAGAGGGGTCGGGCCATTTGCATGGAAATTATAATTAAAAGAGCAAAAAGAAAATGTATCTTTAATAAGTAATGCTAATTAAAATTTATTTTACGATAAATAGAGTTTTGTATCGATTTTGGGTACATTTCACCTTCTCAGCTTTTTATAGCGACGGTTTTATTTTTCCGGGAATGTTGTCTCTTACATTTTCACATTTTGCTGTAATGGCCTATAACCTCTTCTTATTTGAAAATATTTTACATTCCACGTGGATTTAAGTTTGTTTTTTTTCCTTTTCCTTTAAGGTGATTGAGTTTTTGTAAAAGGTGAACACCAACTTTATATTTTTCGAGTTGTTAGGGCTATTAAAACTCGGCCTCGTTGCATGAGTTGGATTAATTATTATTTCGGATTTCATAAATTTTCCAGTAGCAGCGGCTCTAATTACTGGGCCGGTGCTCAACACGGCCAACCAGCAGCTCCCAAATGGCTGATGCGCGTTGCCAATTTTGTGCTTTGCCACTAACTTTTCAACTCTTTTCAAGTTGAGCAATTTTTCCAATCTGAAAAATTGTTTCTAATCCAGGTATGCAATCAAAAAAATTTATCCCATAAAACTTTGCCTCTTTTATCACTAGGGAGTAATGTAGAAGTGGCTCTCAAATCAAGCTAATTGAAGGCACGTGTAGTCAAAACTTTCCAATAGGCGCCACCTTTTGACAACTTGATGGATACGGTGACTGTTATTGGCTGCCATGGTTACAAGCTAAGGTGATAACCCTGGACGGTTTTTTTTCTTTTTATCACAAGTGAACAGGCGGTTGGTGCTCATATTCATAGAGCAATGCAAAATAGAAAATCAAAACTCATATATCATCACTAGTATGTATTAAATAATAGGGCGGGCAAGTTTTGTTGAAAACTCATTTTATTTAAAGGTGAAAGAAAAGCTTAAGTGAAATTTGAAATTTTAATTTCCTTAGGCCACGTGTGAAGGCGTTTCTCGCTTGTTAAGTGGGCACTTAAACTGTGGTCCAAATCATGAGCAGGAAATTTCCCTTTTAAACGCACAATTTTCTCTCCAAATGATGATCGCCACTCAATATTTTCATCTTGAAAAATCGATAATTTTGACCGGAAGTCAGCTGATGGATGTGTCTGTTGATAGCTCCCTCTACTGCCATTAATTTAAATAAGTATAACCCACCAATAAATCTTCATATTTTTCTAAATGAATATAAATTGATCGAAATTAGTCATTGCAAATTGGTTCATTAATCGTTAAAAAATGCATTGTTTGTTAACTCTTTAAGGCTTCTGTTATAGCACTCCAGGTGGAAGTAATTACATTTTCTATGTCGGTCTGAATAAGCTGCGGCCGGATGAAAATTGTTTACACTTAATACGAGCGCGATGAGTGATATTATTGTTTAATGTCTTCTTTTCCCTTTTATTACCCCTTAAGCCTCGTGTAAACGACTCGAAAACATACAATTTTCCAAGTTGGCGAGGCGCCTCCTTATGAATAATTGACGAACAATTTATTTCACTTGTTAATTCAAAAAAAGATTTTTTTATTTTTATTTTTAAAGGGAGACAATGTTTATTTATAATCGGCTCAGAGTTTCATTCAATTCCCATGGTGTAGTCACAAGTTGAGAGAACAAGGCAGCCAATGAAGATAAGGCATAAGAGAGTACGCCTAGGGATCTCACCCAATCAGCGACTATCATCAAACGCGACACCTATGGGGGAAAAGAGTAGGTGCGCCAGAACCAATGCCTCGCTTTTAATGAATGCTGTTGGCGATTGCGCGACGCGATTAACTACTCTTCTTCGTTTATAGTCAACCTCAGGTGATAACCCTTTGTCTATGTTCAAGCACTCTACCAAAATCTTGTTCGACGTTGTAGGATTAAGCCAAGAAAGGAAAATAATGGTCGCTCTTCTAAAGGTTAAAGAGAATGCTATCAAAACTCACTAATTTACTTTTATGCACAAGCCCCTAAAAGTCACTTGTACTCAATGTACCTAGAAACAAATTGACTGTACTGCATGAATAGGTCAAGCTGATGTCAATCCTTTTCAACATTGTAATGAATGCACCAAATGTGTTTTGATTGCACATGTTTTCAACAGTATATCTACACTTAACATTACTTCATGTTGAAACGGGTGGTGGTACCGTTCTGTACGTAACATGAACAGGACACATAATGGAGGCTGCCACCCAGTTGGTTTAACAGATACCTAGATATACCTTAAGCTCTTGGCAATGGGGCGATAGCGCTTCGGTAGTTCTAATAATTGCCGCAGTTCTAATAATGGTGGCGCGTCGGCAGTAGTGACTGCGGCCATTATTAGAACTGCCGAAGCGACATCGCCCTATTATCCACAATTTTTGTTTTACTAAACTAAAACACTCGGCAACCAGTTCTCAATAATGGTATTATACAAGACACGCTTAAACTAAAATAAATATAAGCTACACTGATTTATTTACATTTTGAGGTTTTCTTCAGCCTTAACCAATTACACTATAATTCCCTACTTATTGAAACTTTTCCATTTTGACCATTTTTTAAATTAAAATTTCTAACATTTCAAATATTCAAATTAAAAAACATTTTGCCCCTCTTTGTCAAAGTTAGGGGGGAAAAAAAGAATGAAGTACAAGTGAGGAAAAGTCAGAAACATTGTGCAATTGCCGCTTGGTGAAGTTTTCATCCAAGCATGAGACGTGGCTTTCTGCTTCCCACTCATTTCGATGGTGGTAGATTTCATGGCAAAAAAGAAATTTTTTTTTCTTTCAATTATTGTTTCAGTAGGAAACTGAGCGTAATTAACTGCTTTCTCATTAACACCATTCCTTAATTAAAGCCAATGCTTTTTGCCTGTCCCTTTCTCCATATACATTGCCTTTTGCTTGTGTTAAAACTACACTTTTTACAACTTAACCCATTATTTACTAAGTTTTAAACCAGACCTGAAACACCCTCTACTTCCTTCATTAAACTCGTCTGGATCGATACCTTTCTTCTTCTTTTAACCACCTGCTCGAAAAAATTGTACGATTTGTACTACTTGAATAATAAGTACAATCCCTTGAAATAAAAACCACACAAAATGTGAACTACTCGTTTCGTTTATACATCTACAATTTTTATTTGCGATGTAAATAGTCGGTGGTAATGACAAATGTCAAGTTTTTTCCTTCTATTTTGCATTGCCCTATGACGTTTTGCTTATTTTTAATTATTTCGACTTAGTAATTTCTTGTTTTGTAACTACACCGTCTCATAATATTATAATTTTATATAACAGTTCGTAATAATTTTCTTTGCAGTTCAGTATTGGAACAATTTTTCTGATTAAGTGAGTAATGTTGTTGTAAAGGGTGGAGTATGAAATGGTGTAATCCTAAGGGAATTGTCAAATGGCTTTTAATGAGATATAGGAACAATTAATTGTGATAAATTAACGACTCATCTTGTTAAAATATTTTGCAAAATCAAAAATTGTTTGAAAAGTGTTGGGCCAAGCCCTTTGCCTTCATTAGCAATATTCAGCTTGAGAAGAGACTCTACTTATAAAATTAGATCCCAAGACACCCATAGCTCACACTCTCTGCTTTGCACATTCCCACACATTTTCCCATCCCCCTCACTCATATAATTTAGGTGTTAATGCGAACTTGGGCTTAATAATCTCTTTCTAGTCGGCAATGAGTGGCTGGGGAAAAACAAGAAAACTCTTGTGCACCAACCATTTCTTTTATCAAAATTCTACATCATATTTTTTAATTAACCAACTGAGGGACCGAGAGTAAGAGAAAAAAAAATTTTTTTAAGGACTTAAAACTTTTATTCCTCCAGGAATTCTTTTTAAAATAATTATCAACTATTTACATTTTTATACTTTTTTTTCTATCGATTTTGAATTTATTCATACCCTTATTTGCAAAAAGAGAGGGCATCATCAAATCTTTTATCTCTTTCACACAGAGAAAGAGAAAAAAAACCGTTTGCACAATCTTAATGCGCGAGATAGTAAAAGGGAAACAAAATGGAACTAACTTAATGCACGTATAAATTTTATAAAGTGAAGGAAATTGAATCAAAAATGTTTTAGGATTATTAAAATGAAGTTGGAATAACGAGTTACCACTAGACGTCGTGTGTGATCAAATTCTCCTGCAGCGGGAATTTTTTAAAGAAAAGTAACGGGAAATAGTGCGCGGTTTAGCCGCTAGGGTGCACCACTTTCCCATGTAAGGCCATTTATCGTAAAATTTCTCTTTTAAGTCACGTAAAAAGTGAGTAAAATGTTGTACTTACATACACGAAGTGTTGTTTTGACTTAAGATGCCTCTGAAATTAGAAAAATTACAAACGTTTTAGTTAATAAAATGTAATCGTTATCTGGTTGGAATTTAATCGATCAAAAGCCGTTTAAGTTTGTTTACGTTTTAACTCTTGCGTAACAATTTCTTTAGAATTTTCAATTTCAATGGTAAAACAAACATTTTTCGCTCAATTAAAAGCAACAATATTCTTTTGTTTACACGCTAATTAATTCACCTTCAATCAAAACAAATTTCTTTTCCGGCAGAATTAATCAAAGTGAATGAATTCTTGTGTAAGATTGAAAGAAAAAAAAGTTTTAGTGCGGCGAATTTTTCAGCTGAAAACTTTGGAGTGACATTTCAATTTAAAAAGACATCTCCTTTGACAGGCAAACTAGGATTTCTTTTTAAATAAAAAGAAAATTAAAAAAAAAGGAGACCTTTCAAGAAAATTTTAATTTCCTAAACGGATTAAATGTTAAGGACGTCATCAAATCAATCACAGAAATAAAACACTTTTAATTAACACTAAACAGTTTCCAAGTTTTTCCCCCTCGCTATGAGAAATGTTTGTTTACGTTGTTATAGTTAAAATGATCGATCGTTTTTTACAGTTACATAGAAAAAAAGTCGTGAGGAATCGTTAGGAGAGGAGGAAAGATATATATAAAAAAAAATCAAAACTCGGAAGTTGTTCGTATCCCGGTATCCCTAATCTAATTTTACCAACTCGGTTTGAATAACTTCCGCGCTGCTATTTTGTCTGATACTTCAACTTCTTATCGCTGGGGAAAGCTATTAGTAGTTTAAGTAAAATAACCTTACCAGCATTGAAAAACTATAGTCAGCTGCACACGAGTTTAAACAACTCAAAACCACTCGCTCACACCGGTTTAAAACAGAGACTCCATCATGGACAGGTGCTGCCACCCAGTGACAAATATTGCAAACTAAAACATGGCGTTTTTTTATTAGATTAATCTTTTTAAGGCCAATTTTTTGCTTTATGAACGTTATAAAACTAATTGCAATGTGGGTTTTTTTCTAAGAAAGTGATTAAATTTTCTTTTTTTAAATTTTGGTTCCTTTAAAAAAAAATAGACCAAGGACAAACACCTACTTATTGGAAATGCATTATTCAAGGAATGCATTTGGGAAGAGTGTAGGTACAGGAAATAAAAAAATGTTTAGTCACACCTTTTAACCTCAAAATCACCCAAGATGGCAAGGGATGATGAGTTAAAAGTGGGGAGAGAATTATTTTGAATAAAATGTTGTAGGAGGGAGAGACAATTCTTAACAAGGCCAAAAAGGAAGTTGGACAGTTGACTTTGATTGCGTAACTGACCTCTTCTTGTTAGTTATGCATAGCACAACAAATTCAACACATTCGATTCAATCCCATCCTATTAAGGAAATGCATCGTGTGTGTTTTGTCAAAATATTAATTTCACTTTTTAAAAAGGAATTCTTTCTCTGGCCTTGCTGTGCACAGATTGCATTAGGATTGATCTTTGAAACTGCGCATGTGTTGGTCCAGTGTTCTATTAAATGCACATTACGCCCATTGAGTTTAATTAATCACACAGAAAAGACAAATCTGACTTAACATTTGCATCATTTATATTTGTCTCACTTGTAGTGAAAATGTTTTAATAAATGAATGGAATTACTGTAGGTTTGAATTCTGGTGTGTTTGCTTTTTAACAAACAATCCTATGAGTAAATAAACCCCATTTCCGCAATTTTTAGGGGAATGAACAAGGGCCCTTCACCAAATAAATTGTTTTATGTAACCTTTTTCACAAATTAAAGTTTATAAATTATAATTTTAAAATGAATTATACACGTTTAAAATCCTTTTTTAAATCAAGCAAGGCCAGTACTTGTTTATTTCACACTTACACTTTAACTCACTTTTAATACTATGTCTTATGTGACGTGCTGCCCTCTAGAGACACACTATTGAAACAAATCTTTATCATCTGCGCATGCGCCTCATACATTTTTCACTATTTAGTTAGAGAGTTGAGTTTTTGACCAAAAAGCAACTATTTGTCCATAACTTTGCGAAAGAATGTTTAAAAATAATGAACGATGACTTATAAAAAAATTTTCTTTAAAATTCATAAAACTTTATTTTTAAATAAATAAAAATAAAAAAACATTTTGTTGGTCAGTATTTTCTCGGAAATGTTAGATTGCACAAGAGTCCAATCTTTAATCAATTTAATTTTTTTTTGAAAACTTACAAAAGAGAACGTGGGGAGTTTCTTAATTTCAAGACGAAAATTGAAAATAAAAAATTTTATTTTATAAAGTTTTCTTTTTCTTTTTGCTTTTAGCAAAAGCCTAATGGGTCTAATAATTTCTAGGAAGACTGACGATTTGTTTAATAACAATTCCTTCCATACTCCCGAGCCTTTTCTTATTCCCTATTTACTCTACTTGAACTTTTCGCTTGATAAATTGTTATGCACACTTTTCCCTGACGTTGTACACCTCAACTATACAACTAACCAGTGAGAAAACTAAAGGGGGGGCCGCACACGCAGATGGTTGAGTGCTGGTAGGTTGCGGTCGTCTCTTTTTCTTGCTGTGAAGCACTCAAAAGATATATTTATCCAACTAAATTCTCAATTTTTTTTTAAAAACCTTCTTTTTAACGCCTCTCGTTACGTGTTAAAATTAGAAAATGATAAATCATGAGTACAAAACATTTATTCATTAACTTATAAAAGACGGTTCTCTTAAAAAGACGAAATAAAACGTAAAATGAGTTGGGCATCTTTCAACCAGATCCCCCAAACACACCCCTGGTCTTTCACTACTTTTCCCCAACTGGATTGCATTAAGATTGCTCCTTCCTCTGCGCATGTGTCAGCATATAGTCTCTCATCCAACCCTCACTGTCAACCCCTTGTGAAACCCCCCTCGTCAAAAATCGCGCACATGCGCAAATCCTACCATTCTCCTTCAATCGACTTGACAGTAACTCCCATCTGCTGGGATTTAAAATCCAACTTGTAACCGCACTTATATCATTGTATAAATGAATTCGAATAACCAATAATTTCTTTTCACCAAAATTTTCTTTTGAAAAATTTATCATTAAATTTATGAAATGTGATAAATTATTCATCCATTTATAAACATTCAAATGATACCTGGTGTCAAATTCTTATCAATAGCAATTCTAATCGTCCTTTGAACTCTGGTTGGGGGAATAAGTTTATATTTAGCCTTGATTCGAGGCTCTCAACATGCGTAATAAGCTCAAAACATTTAATCTGTACAGCAAAAATTGCTCTAATAAATCACCCGACAACCTTAAAATTAAATTTCTCACTTCTCTTGTACCTAAAATTTACGGTTACATATTTTTTTTTTTTTATTAAGAAATATTTTCTTCCATATAAGTACAAGAGAAAGTTGTGACGTCACAGATTAATAGTCTCTGACCATAACCCACAAAAATCACTTCCTACACTTAAATCGAGAGTTGAAACGTCTGTTAAAATTTTCTACAAATTTGAATAAATATTTAAGTGTTTGTAGTGCAGTGTGTTGTTGTTAATTAAATAGGGACGGAAAACGGATCGTTACTTGTATTGGTTAAAAGTTGTTTACAGTTTAAATGGGTGTTTGTATAAAAGGTACTTACCACTTGAAACTGAGTTGAATCGATCGTTGATGAGCATTCACTTATAATTCCATTTTAAAACGGTTTAATTTGAGTGCAAAGTCCGGGATATCCCAAATTGTGTGATGTACACTCACACACACAAACTGCCACAATGGTTGGCTTTGTGGCGAGCGCCGACCTGGTGGCCGCTGAGCGAATTAAGCGCTTGCTTATATATTCCCAACTCGTTTAATTTCTGAAATATATTATAAAAAAATAATCATATTAGATAAATTATTCATTGTCTAAAAGCGTGCAATTTTAAATCACCACAAATCCATATAAAGTTCCGGATTCGTGTTTATTTACATTTAAAACCACAAATCAAAATTTTTTAAATATTTTACACTTGGAGGTTTAAAGGGGGCAAAACGATACGATCATATCATTCAATTTGTTCAAACCCTCCCCCTCTGGCCTCCTATAAATTAATTTAACCCTCCCCCCCCGTTAGTGACGTCAGTTGTAATCCCCAGCCTGATTCACTAGAGGGTTTTATAGAGGGACATAAACCTAATTTCCACCTTCATTTCAACTAAGCTGACAATTAATGAGCACATCAATGTGCCGCCATCTGTCCCACAACCCACTTGGCACGCTCCTGTGATTTACACTTGTAATAACAGGTGAGCATTGGCCATTTTTCATTTCCCCTATTTATATGAAAACCTAGTAATTACATTCAATTTTGTATCACACATTTTTGACAAATGTCTTTTCATATATACACCTTGTGAATTATGCAACATTTCCCTCTCAATGCCCTTTAAACAACATTTTTCTTGTAAACACCTGACACCAACTCATGGGTGTGACAAGGTGTGAAATACACACAATTACATGTGAAAAAAAATAACAAGGCGAATAAAGGAGAAAGAAAAATATGGGGGTTTTTAAAAAAAAAATGGTGGACGCCAAGTTCATTGATCTGGTTTAGTATGGAGGATTGGAGTGCGGCTTTCTCATCCTATTTTCTCGCCTCTTAACTAAATACTACCTGAGGGAGATGATCTCTCTTTAAAATTTTATAAATTCACACTACGCATGCGTGCCCAAGCTTTAAATGAGTTGAAATCTGCGCTCTCATTAACACGACTCACACAAAGAGTAAAAGTTTGTTAGAGAAAAAAAATGTTAATCGTGCAAATTTCCTGATTAAACTTGAATATACTTAGTAAGGGAGAATGTAAATGAGTCGTTTAAATGCAACTGGACATACCAAGAGAGAAAGTTTATTTCATAATCGAAAGAATTTCACTTATCCTTGTGGCAATTAATTAAAAATGTAATAAAAAATTTGCATTTCTTCTTTTAACTTTTAACTTTTTATGACGTTTTAATTAATTTTTACCACGGCATTAAAGTTGGGAAAGTGTTAGACAATTGAAAATTATGTGACAATTGTTCTAACAATTTGAAAATTATTTTAACAATTGAAAATTCTTCTAACAATTGAAAATTGTTCTAACAATTTGAAAATTCTTCTAACAATTGAAAATTGTTCTAACAGTTTGAAAATTCTTCTAACAATTGAAAATTGTTCTAACAATTTGAAAATTATTTTAACAATTGAAAAAAGTTTTATCAATTAAAAATTGTTTTTGACATTATCAAATTTTTGTTTACTGAGATTTTCTGAATTATGTAATGAAAACAAATTCTTAAATCTTGGAATGTGCAAGCAAACAAGAATAGTACTAAATTTGTATGTTTTTAATGCAGTCAGTTGCGAGTCCATTTCAGCTTGTTATCCTTGACTCGAATTTATTCGAGTGGCTGGCAATTGCCACTGGTAAAGGATGAAAACAAGAGAATCTACTCTGCTTGTGGATTTCAAGAAAACCATCCAACCATATCACTTATATTTCTCTTCCTTTTTTTAAAGATAGCAAATAAAATGAAAAAAAGCAAACCACTAGTGAATTACTTTCATGTTTTGACTGCAACTAAAAAAAGAAAAAAAAAAGTCCAAGGACTCATTTTTCTTCATGTAGAAATTACAAGGGGGAAGTAAACACATAGATTTGTCTTGGATTAAATTAACAATATTTTAGGTGGAGTTGGTTTTTAAATCTTTCATGTTATATCGACGTGCATAGTGCGCAGGTGCAACGTAGTGAAATGCAATGCAAATATGATGAGTAAAGCTGAGTTTGTAACAGATTGTAAACTCGATTTTTAGGGGGAAAAGAGAAAAAAAAAGTAGGCAGTTTATTGGACGAAAACTCCGTGTCAGCTGCTGCCCATGGGCCATTAGATGCAAAAATCTTTTAAAAATTGAATTCCATTACCTACGATGTTATAACCATCGATTCAAAATAATATTCATTGTTATTTGCAACGGAAATCGTTTAGAAACGATACGACGCAAAAGTTCAAATTCAATTTTAACACTTTTTTCTTTCAATTTACTTACTCATCACAGTAATAAAAAAAAAAAAGAAAAAAATCTACTGACATTTTATGGATCGTATAAAAATTGAAACAAAGAGATGATGCAATCTGAAGATGTTGCATCTGGCACACAAAAACAGAAAGTGCATCTTTCACACTCTCTACACTTGTGCACTTTATGTCTCTCTAATCAGCTTTTGCTATTCAAACAAGAAAAATGTCTTCCCAAGCCATGTCAGTGATTGCACACAGCTGTTATGTATATGAATACAAAACACAAATCAATACAAGGTCACGAATTACTCCAAACACACAGTATTTTCTTAATGACGTTGTAAATGACGTGCAACTCATTTTGTTTCAAATAATACAGTGAAACAAAAGTCGTATTAATAGTTGTAAGATGCAATGTAAGGGGCGATGTCGCTTCGGCAGTTCTAATAATGTCCGCAGTATTCTAACAATGGTGGCGCGTCGGTACTACCGGATGGATTCATTTCCGGTTCCATCTGGCAGTACCGACGCGCCACCATTGTTAGAATACTGCGGACATTATTAGAACTACCGAAGCGACATCAACCCATTGTCTTATATTGTCCTAGTGAATACAAGTTAATTCCTATGTACCTATACTCTTCCCAACGTATACATTTACATCGCAGTTTCTTATTATCGTTATTGGACAACAAATTTGAGTACTGGTGCAGTGAAATAGATGCATTCTGCCTTTTGTGCCGTTTAACATTTCTTTCTTGTCATTAGGAATTTCAGGTCATTCATGATATCAGGTGTTTTTATTACGTTTTCATTAATATGGATAGTGTAATATGGATTTGGTGTTGAGTAGAATGAGAGCCACTAAATAACACTCTCAAAGCCAGCACTCTGCAGCACATAGTAATGAGCTCTTTCTTGTTATTTTAAAAAGAAACCACTAATTTTACTCGTAACTACAAATTTTCTTGCCGTGAAAAAATCGGCTCGTTCATTAGTAGAATTCTTTTTTTCATATTAAATGAAACGTTGAAACTTACTCGTTAAGACAGCTGGGTCGATGGAGTCACAGCAGTGGACTTAATTTTGGTGTCTGCAAAGAAAAAAAGAAAAAGATTAAATTTGAAATGACCAAAAGGAGCGTGTCTTTGTTCACAATTTGGCCTCTTAAGCTTTTGCACTTTTGGTTTTCTCTTTTTAATCTTAAAGTCACAAGTACAAGGCTCGACTTAAAAGCCCCTGTGCATCTTAATTAAGGCAAAGGCAAAGTGGGAGAGAGAGATTTTTGACTGCGTCTGACCCAAGTGAACAGACTCTAATTACATTAGCTTGGCATCGACGCCATGTCTTTTTGGCCAAACACATTTTTTTTTCTTCTTCCTACTTGACAAACGATGCAAATTTACTCCCATTTGCAAATAACAGCCTACACTCTACTGCACATGACACTGATGAAATTTTGTTGCTCGGCACAAGAGACAACAATTTAACTAAAATCAATAGAAAAATCTGTGAAAACAAAAGATTTTTACTAAATAATTGAATTCACTAGATTTAAGCTTCAACCTCCAGAAATTGTCTCACAACATTCTTTTGTCTTGCTTTTCTGCATGCTTGAGCATTTCTACTCAAGAAGGCTTAAAGAATTTTTAAAACCTTTACTTTTTCTCGGTTAAAAGAATGCTAATTGTACACACTTCTTTGAAATACTGCCAACATAAAGAAGAAGGGGGAAGAGAACAAAAACCTCGACAAAAAATGAGTGAAAAGTTTGAAAAAAAAATTTGACATTTTGAGTTAAATGAGATTGCAACTTTTGTTGTCGGCAGTGTTGGTCAAGTCAAAATTAAAGTATAAAGAATTTATTAAATTTTTTTTTGTTTCTAGTCATATCGATTGGAAGAAGGCAAAGAAGGAACCATAATTCTGACCTTCCATCAAGTGCAAAATCTACCATAACTGCTCTCATAATTCCTTGTCATCATCCTTATATCTGAAAAGACACACACCCACAATAAAAATGGCTGCCATCCAACAGCTCAACACCCCACACACGATGAATGGCAACATTTTCGACTCAAGCAATGAAACATGGCCGCTCATAAACAAGCTGTTTGCTGACAGATACTATTCTAGCCAAACCTTTAAGCTGCAGAAATATATCTTACTATAATAAAACAAAGATGTAAATTGAAAAAAAAAAGTGTAGGAAAGGTTTGGTATTGAAAGCGGATCTGGTCGGTTTCCAATTCGTGTACATTGCAAACTCGTCTCCTTATCAAGTTTGTACAGACACTATTGGATAAACGCAGAACTTCAATATTCCGTGGTAAACCACTAACAACACCAAAACTTGAGTTACAAGAATATTGATTGGTCATTCGTTTTATTGAAAAATAGACCTACCAAAGATGGAAAAGTCTAACCTCTGCGGTTCATCGCACGCACAACTCATGATGAATGGTCAGTGTTAGAAAAGGTTATGCCTTTCATGAACTGACCAACTACCCACTTCATAATTCAAAAAGGATTTAAACAAAAAAAAAAAACAACTGCTACACGGAAAGAAATAGACAGTTTTTGCTCTTGTAGTATTTAGTCAATAAAATTTCATTATTTAGCATTTGTTATTAATGTTATTAATGTGCATTGCTGCTCGTTTCCTATTCGTTTGATTAATGTTTCATCTTTGTTCTTAAACTTGTTTTTATTGATGGCGGTTGTTCTATAAGACTATTGTGCATCTAACAAACTTAGCTCGACACAAACACAGATTGATACTACCTAAAATATCAAGGTTAATGCAAAAAAATCTGGACAATAAGGGCATATTGGTTTCAGCATTGAATGATTAAGGACAATATAAACTGCGGGTTACAAGTATTGTACTAAGTTTTACTGCGTCAAGACCATGAAATTGGCTCGCACAAAAAAAGAAAGAAAGGCGAGCGCAAGAAAATTCACTTAGGACCAAGTCGACGCTCATTGGTTGCGACGTGATTGCTCGATATATCAAGTGGGAGGACGCCAAGTGTCCCCAAACTGTCAACAGGCGTCACTAATGCATTTTACATGTGCTGTTGGTGGAACTAATCCACGATCATTATTTTTTAGTCAAAATTTTCTATACAATTCACTAGTTAAAGTTAATGGTTAAAGCACATGTGTCTTGTTCTTATCCGAAAGGAAGTGAAGGGAAAAGAAGATTCCTCTAGAGACATCTTGTAACCTCCCAGAAGGAGGCCACTTTTCCACTCGAGAGTTTTGCCAGACTAAAACCTTCAAAGATGGCGTGTGCTTCAGATCCCTATGGGATGAGGAAACGAGTCAAAGTGGTTACTTGTAACCACACAAACCACTCACAACCAATAAAAACACACATAATTAAAATTAATGGTTGGGCTTCTTACATTAGCTACAAAATGGCGGCTAAAAGGAAGACATTTGATTCGTCGACCTGCACTCCTAATTAGGTGATGTCAGGCCACCAACGTCCCCCGAGTGCCGACTGGCGCCACATACCGGTGTGACAAGGGAAATTTGTAATTAACAAGACATTCGTCTTGAGAAATACACTGCCTCTGAGGAAATATCGATTAAAGTATAAAGTCAATTCCAATTCCAATTGCCTACATCTTGGGAAGAATTTTCACCATTTGCATAAATTTCTTACCAACGGCAACATCAACTTTTCTTTATTCCATCTCATAAACTGATGAGTGTGCACCTCAGATTAAAATTGTAAAAAAATTCTTCTTTCATTATCCGTTGGAATTCATAATAAGAATTATTAAAAAGACGCGTGTCTGATTTTAATTAAAAGTTGACAATTCGTAAGTGGCTGACTCCTTCAATCAACTCTTTTTGAAATGTGCCTCTTTAGAAATTGCGTCCCCAACTCCAAATTTATGGTACCAAGAGAGAAAGATAAGATATCTAAGGGACAGATTGTTCTTTCTTTATATTCCCACTGAGATGTCTTGTGAGCAAAGAAAAATATAAAAGAAAAAAGAAACGCCAAATACAAAGTATGTGTCACTTATCAAAGGACATCGTAGTACGGCCAAGGGACACTCTTATCGCTTCATCCTTCAACTTACTTATCACTGAATTATTCTTTCTATCTCGTTTTATAAATACCAAAATAATAAGATGGTGTGATACAGGATCATTCCTTTTTAGTGGAAAAAGTACAATTAATTTACAGTTACAGTAAAAATATAAAAATTTCATACTTAACTATCGCACAAACCTCGTCACGCCTGTCAGGAAGTTTGCGCCAATAGACCTAAAGAGCTTATCTTCTTATGAATTTATTAAAGTAAAAGTCGAACTAACGAGACTATATTGGGGTGAATGATGGAAAAAAGTTTTTTTCCACTCATTCTGTGAGAGCTTACCTTATTTACATGAAATTCCCAAAGTTATTGTTTTCTCCTGGTTTTGGCATTTTCGCCATTACTGAAACCCGTATATTTCGTTCATAGATCCGAAAATAGTGTCGCCAACTAGTGACTGCTTGTTGCATCGCATGCTAACACTACTGAGGTTTCGTCAAAGGCTGGTGTCTAGTCGTGAAATTTGCTAACAAAGCACTACGCAGCTATCATTTTTGGATCTGTACACGTCACGGCCGGGTTTTGGCAATGGCGAAAATTCCTAAAACCCAGACATTCGGTAATTTATTGTAAGCAAGGCAAGCTCTTACAGAATGAAGTAGAAAAGATATTTGTCTTACTTTAACTTTCTATAGGTATTTGTAGAAAACAAATCTTCAATCTTAATTATTGTTCTGCGCATCCCTTATCAATTTTTAATTCTGTACGGTATAAGTTATCTGTACACATATCACTCAAAATTTTTTTACCAACATTGTATTTTCGAGCTTTTGATGAGGTCATACATTACAAAAATAAAATTTGAAGATATTTGTCTGGATATATAGTTATACAGCGAATATTGCTGCAAGACATAATCTTCAAATGCCGTTAACGTTTTAGTTCTTATCTCTTTTTGCAGAACATAATTACATTACCTCACCTCGCTAGGCTTTAGTAATTTATAAAAAAATATACCCAAGTAAAGTCACTTAAGACAGAAAAAGTAAACCATTTTAATCCACGAAAAAGATTTTTGCATTAATTAAAAACCAGTTTGGAGAAAATATAATCCTTTAAGATGATTAAACGGGTTCAATTTGTACGCATGAAAAATAGCGCCATTGCCATTTACTAAGGCGCTCGCAACAAATTTTAAATCCCAAATCTTTTTTTTTCATGCTCATTAACCGTGACAATTTCACTGCAAATGATGACAAATGAACAAACATGGCCGACTTTAAAAAAAAAATATTTTTCCTAACTAATCAATATTATCTTGTGAATACCGGAAGTGAGATTCCAGGGACAAAGATAAACGGAGTAGAGGACGTGAATTGATCCTCATTACAAGAGCAACACGCATTAAATTGATTCTCAAACTTGATCCTCGCTTGAAAAGCGCTTTTCAACTTTCGTTTGAATTACAAAAAAGTTTCAATCTCTTAAAACGAGTTAGTTTAAGATAGTGCTAACTCAGCTTTTACAATTTCCATTCATTTGATCCTCTTTAATGCAATATCAACATTCCCTTGCTCAAAATATTGCAAAAAAAAAAAAAAAAAAAAAAAAAAAAAAAAAATTTAAAGTTGAACCCTGAAATTTTATATTGAGTTTTTAAGGATTTAAACATTGCGGGTGTTATAATTAAATGGAAGGAGCCAAAATAAATGATCACCTGAGGCTAAGATCGGCTCATAATTCTTGAAAGGAAAAGACAGGAAACATTAATTAACACCAGGTATGCAAACACTCGAGGGAAAGCAAATCAGCACGTTTCAAAATATTACAAATTTTCTACGTTTAAACAAAAATTATAATTAGTAGACCAAGAATTTCAGCTTAGAAAATTCTCATTCTAGTTTCGTTCTCAAGAGAAATTATTGCAAATTACAGTTGGGAGGTAGGGAACTAAAATACCAATTGAAAATTCCAACAACTTATGGTAACAATTTTTAATCGATTATTTTAAAGCATAAATTGTTATCATACTTTAAATAATATTATACTCCAGACAAAAACTGACCACTATTTGATTTTATATAAATCAATTACATTTACTCGCAATCCTCTTTTCAAACAAAATGTACTAGAAAGTTGTGAAATTTCTACAAAGATTTGGTCTATTCACCTATGTAAAAGATCTGCAGTAACTTCCGCAAAAAAGAATGTAGGTCTGCAAGGTTTTGAATCCAATTTTCTATGAAAGGGCAGTACATTTTCGCAGCCAATCTGTAGCTGTGTAGAATTGTGCAGAATTTTCTTCCGACAAGACACTGCAGATTAGCTGCGGATTTTCTGTATAGAATTCTTTAGATTTGATAAACTCTTGCTGGGAGTCTCCTTGTATGGGTGAAGCAAGCAATCGGCCCAGAGCATCAATTTCGTAGAGGTGTCTGCACCAATCTAAGTATCGATCATAAAATCGATACGTATGCTATCAAAAAACCGATATTCGTTCAAATTCCAAGAGACCCCAGAAACATAAAAGATAATTCTATTTCAGAATGAGTTGATTACATGTTTGTGGTAAATGCAGTCAATTTAAAAATGTTAGATAAATAAACATTTTTTTGTCTCCAACATGAATAAAATGTAAAGGTTATTATAAAAGGGCAGTGTTAGTATGCGATGGAGTAGTGAAAAGGCAATTTTCAACAAGCATGACAGAAAGCGAGGGAAATTCATCCTAACAAGTATTAGTACTCGAACAACGTTCGCTGAATACTGAAAGCACGTGCAACGCACATCGAATACGTCATCATCGTTTTAAAATTAATTCAACCAATCTGTAACAAGAAATATTACTCACTACTTTATAATATTGCAGTGTGTTAAAAGAGCGAAATGAGACGAGTGAGAAAATAAAGAAGATTAAAATCTTTTAAGCTGGCAAATGCAGTGTGGCTGCGAATGTGCAACTAATGTTGAACGAGGTTTAAAGGATTGCAATAAACAGACGCCGACTTAAGCGAGAAACGTATGTTTTCTCACACTATTTACAATTTTTATTTTATTCCTAAAAAGAAGCTGGATCGTTGTCCTTAGCAACAACAAGGTGAACGGCAAAAGCAATCAATAAGTTGAGAAGATGGCAAAGGAGGGTGGAGTCTTGACAGTGATGGAGAAGCCTAAGGCTAAGAGACGCTCATTGCCATCTCTTGCGACATGGTCAAGAAAGAAAAAACAAAAGAGATGTAAATATTCTCTGTTGGAAAATTGGAGTGAAACAACAGCAGTAACAATACCCTAAAACGTTATTACACCAAAAAATATGACATTACAGCTACTATAACGCGAAACGTTCATCCGACTACTTTTAGAACAGTGTTAACGGTAATGAATAGCGGTTAGCATTAAATGCTGTTCAACTCCGGTAATGGTACAGTCCTATCTTTCTACACTTGCTACGAAAGGGCGACAGGAAAAGCCGCCACTATAGCATATGGACAGTATAACAATAGTGGCTTAGGCCAGTATAAGCCGTAATGGATGGATGGTAACAGTTTTAATCAAAACTAGAAAAGTGCAAGTTGATCTTCCACACAAGTAAACAAAAGTACAAAATTCATTGTCAGCATAATTTTTTAGGCACATAATTTTGCTGGAGTGAAAAGTTACGGGAAAAATTGCTTTCAATGTAACCGAAGCGAGAGTATATTTTGATATGCGCTACTATAAGACTTGTTATTGCCTGTCGGGTGACAAAAATACTGGCTGCTATAGTGTTGTGGCCATTATTTGTAATTAATATATGCTTTTATATACCTGTGGCTATGCGACAGCATTTATTGCCACTACTTACAGGTCGCCAGTATAACATAGGCCAGTGTTTATAGGTCGGACTGTATTCTACTATCAATTGCAATGTTAGAAATAACGTTAGTTGTATCAATGGTGTTCTCGAAGACAATTCCACAACTTTTCTATTTTGTGGTGGAATGAGACTGGAGATAAGTACTATTTACACACCCATTTATTCGACCTCAGATACAACAATGTGATTATACCTAATAATGCTCACACATATACCGCATTCCACCTCTTCTTCAAAATCATCCTTTATTGGAAAGGGAACTGTCCTATATCGTTTGTATACCGGTATTGCATTGTGTTCTAATTCAAGAACCAGTATATTCACCCAACTTTTCACTAAACACTTCTTTAAAGTCAGCTTTTAATCTTACTTGATAACTATATTCTACTTATCAAATGCAACGTTAGAAATAACATTGGTTGTATCAATGGCGTTCTCGAAGACGTTCCACAACATCTCTATTATTCTCGTGTCTTGTTTGACTTGTTAACCTTTATTCTTCTTTTTTATAGTCTCACAATGAATAACAATGTTATTAGCGGTGTTATACGGTAGCCGTATATTCCACCACCTCTCCAACAGCGAGGATAGTGCTTAAAGTCCACACCAGTAGTTGTGTTCCGTCGCCTATGACCACAGTAGCCACTAGGGACATGAAGCCGTATTCATTCCTTTCGAGTTACTTCAATCTTCTGCTCAAAAATTTTTACTTTCAAACCAATTAATCGACAAGGTTCTTTGCGATATTTCAATGGCGTCAAAATATTCAAAACGGTTCTTTTTTCTCTATAATTCTCTCTCTCCCACCACCAACATCATCTTTGAACTTATTGATTTCCTTTAAAAACATCAATAGAACACACATCGGTTGAAATCAAAAAAAAAAAAAAAAAAAAAAACTCGGAGAGTAGGGAGAAAAAGGTCAGAAGGAAAGAAAAAAGAATCAAATTCAGTAATGGACTAATCAATCAAACTGATAAAAAGAAACGATTGCAAATTTTAAGCAAGTAAGAGAAAACCTTTTTTTTAATAATCGTCTGAAATCTGTCGCAATCAATACTAAAGTGTAATGTATAAAAATTTAACATTAACGATTAATTCTTTATGACGCAACCAGAAGCCAAATGTGTGAGACACACAAAAGAATCGCTCGTTTTAGTGGGTGGGGAAAAGGGATGGGCAAATAATACGAATCGTTTAATTGATGCAATTTAAAAGGAACTTACCTCTAAAAAATCTTTCTCATCTGATTTGGACCGCAATGTCCAATGCCCAAAGTGGACAATCCCATTTTGGTTGGTCAAATCTAGAAAAGAGAAATTTTTCACTCAATTTAATTCAAAACATTGTAGGTAAAATGTTCAATTAAGAGAAACATGAATCTCTTCTCTCGGGCATTGTCCATGATTAACCTCATTTCTCCTTTGTCCTCTTATTACAATATTTTTATCATATTAGTGAATTAAAGGGGACAAGAAAAGAAAAAAAAAAAAAGAATTGAAAAATCAGCAAAACGTTGCTCCCAGTTTTGGGTCTTGCCTGTTGCCAAGCAACGGAATAAGGATGGATGTTGCCTAGCAACTGCGATCCCCTCGACCCAAGGCCCTAATTAGGTTTGTCGAGTAACTAGGCATCAATCCAAGAGGCAAGCAACGCAATACTACTAATGAAATAACCAATCACACACCATTTCACTAAATCACCATTGTCTCCCCAAAAAAAATTATTTTCTCTTTTGAAGTATCATCAAATGTCCTCGTCGCCCAAAAAATTTTCAGCAATGAAAAGCGACAAAGATAATGCAATGACGTAATTACGACGAGATAAGAATAAACGACGTCGCTTTTCTACTTTTTACACATTTTTTAAAAACAAATTGATTTTATATTTCAACAAATTAGCAATTGCTTAAAACCTCATTTTTTTAATTTCACAAACATACATTAGGAACATCAAACAAAAAAGTTGTGTACATAATTGAAGTGTTTTTTTTTTTTTTTTACCCAACATGCAATCTTTTGTTACCTCTTCTAAAGAAAGAGAGTAGCTAGGATTAGATCCCACAGCAGTGGTCTCCATTTGTTTTGGCTTAAGTTGCAACCAATTGCATCAATTTCTTAAGAAGGGGAGAAAAAAGTGAAGGAAAAAGGAAAGAGGTGGTTCAAACACCAGGTTGCCTCATCATATCGACAAAGAGATTTACCAAAATACTCCCTCTTTGGCCTTCAGATTGCATCTGCACCAACCACAATATAAAAAAATTTCTTTCTTTAGTGATTTATTTACGTCATCATCAATCAATGTGGAGATGAAATTTGGCTTATTCTCAGC
Source organism: Pachymerium ferrugineum (assembly GCA_034686365.1). Taxonomy (NCBI): domain Eukaryota; kingdom Metazoa; phylum Arthropoda; class Chilopoda; order Geophilomorpha; family Geophilidae; genus Pachymerium; species Pachymerium ferrugineum. Next base: position 18,435 of record JAQGAS010000390.1, on the reverse strand, counting down.
TCGACACGGGCCAAACTCCTCGAACTAAGTAATCGCTGTAAACAGGAAGGATGGCTCGATCATCTTTATCGACCATGTCGACATTCCCTTTCTCTTTTCAATACTAATTAATTTTTTTTTTTAAATTTATATTTCTGCTTTTATAAGATTTTTCTTTTATAAAAACTTTTTCTTTTTGTAAGTTGGAAGGAGAACTAGTTGAAATTCCAAAGGCAAACTGACACAAATTAAATTTGGATTCAACAAACAGAAGAGGGAAAAATGGTTTTTCTATGTGCCTTGTTTTTTTTAAAGTGATTTTTAAAGAAACTTAATTTTTCATGCTTGTGGACATCTGAAAATTCACTTTTCAATTTATACAGACATTCCACGAGTTTCGTTTCACGTGATGAAACAACAGCCACTTATACATTGCTTGGTCATTTTCAATATTAATTTTGGCCAAAGGTCACCATTGGAATGTTTCTCTAGAATATTTTATGAAAATTTCTACTCTGCGGGTTTTCAAATATTTTTGTCCAAAAGGAAATTTGTAATGTTACGTGTTTCGTCAATAACATCTCTCTCTCCATTTATTGTACCCATACTGCCATTCACACGTGCCTAAATTGCCAATAACCGACAGACGAACCAATAAAAAATTCCATACGCACCTAATAAAAATAACTTTTCTTATCACATTAATTCGCTCAACTTAAAACAAAAAATGACAGGATGAAAACTGAATTGCGTGCCCAAACATAAGAAATTGCAACAAGAAAAGAAGGGCGAAAAAAAAAAAAAAAGAAATATGTCTTCAACTCCCACAAGATTTCCACATCCTCTACAAGAAATTCCATGTCACGAAACGGGCATTAGGCCTATCAGCAACAACACAACTCAACCAAGAGAAGAAGAAAAAAAAAACGGGTTCTAATAACATTTCCCATGATAACACAGGATACAAGAAAAACATATTCGACACAAACAACAAGTTCATTGGGCCTCGTGTTGCGTGCGATCAAAAAGTGATGGCCACTGTCATTACTCCTTAAAAATAAAAACAAACACTAGCTCAAGAGTTGTGCAGAAATTCCATAAAAATTACAGTAAATTTGGTCAAATTATATCTACTAGAATATTTAGCGTCAGTACAATTTTTCTAGAGAATTTTTATGGAATTCTGCAGCTTTAGTATATTTTCTACAGAATTTTCACAGAAAATACCCGTTTCTGCTTGACTTTTCGTCAAAGTCTATGTTAGCCGGCATTTCTTCATGCAACATTCTTTTGCGCTATTTCTGCGTTACTTCAGTGTGAACGCAATTACGCTATACTTCACGTTCAATTCAATAACAAAATTTTTATGCCTTTATTTTTCCGTTACTTTACGTTCTTAAAACTGACTGTCAAATGTTCAATTCAATAGACACACTGCGAAGATTTCGTAATGCCAAATTTTCCTACGCAAACGCAATATTTTCTCGAAAACGAAAAAATTATTTCGTTTGCGTGGACATGCAAAATTTTTATTTTTGCATGGACCCGCAAACACAACCCGAAAGTCCTGCGCATGAGCAGTGGAAACATTATAAGATGAACAATGTAAACAAACAAAATGGAGGCTACCGATGCTCGATCTAACTTTCGGCAATTTGTTAGACAATTACGGCCAATGAAACGACCAAATATATATGTTGAAATAGAAGGATCTAATCACAATCAATCTTTGAGTGAAATTAGAAGTCTGAAATATTCGTAGTTTGTTCAAAATTTGAACCGTTTCGCCATACTTATATTAGCTCTATGGCGGAGGCTACTGAATCACATTTTTGATACAACCAAACATTTTATTATTTCGTTTGCGTTCTGTACAAAAACACCGCAATCTGTTAAAACGCAATACACAAATTTTAAGTTTTTATTTTTCGGATTGCGTTTTGCGTCTGCGTACGAAATGGCAAATTTTTTATGCCTTTATTTTCCCGTTATTTTACGTTCTTAAAACTGACCGTCAAATGTTTTCGGTAATAAATTTTTTTATTTCAACTAAAGAGATGTAGCAGCACCGAAATTACAGCTGCAAACTAATGGCCAATCCATTTAAAAATGTTGGATAAGTACTCCAGTAAAACTATACACGGATAATAGTAACAGGTGCTAAGACTCGCATTTAATCAATTAAGATCAAAGTTAAACGCAACCGCCAACAAAAATGACACGAATTAGCCCGTAGAAAATCATCTGTAAATTCAATTGATTGGTGACTAAGCACTACATTCCGTGACTTTTGTGTATAAAAATGGCGCGTCTCGGGTGATATGAAATAGAAAAAAAAAAAACATCAATGCCAATGAACAATTTGGTTTTTGCGGTTGGGTCACTTTTTTTATTAAAAAATAATAGAATGGCTAATTTGGTGTGTGATCGAGCGCACACTCCAGACTCAACCGATTAGCGATCAATATCGATCACTTGAAAGACAATCAACTGACTGGCCAAGTTAACCCTTCTATTGGGCGAAATTTAAGCGGACAAATGAAATCGTAAATCCAGCACATAAAAATGACCCAATCACGAAACATTTATTTTTATACTCCCAATGGAGAAAAAGAAAAAAAAAGATGATGCAGACGGACACGTTTGTCTCTCCTCGTTCAGCCTCAAATCCTCTCTTACAGACAAAAGGAAGGAAGGATAAAAAGATAGATGGAGCAAATCAGGGCCCGGCAGCGGGAGGCTCATCCTTGACTCGCTTCTTACGAGGGAATCGCCCAACGACGGAGACGCCAAAGCCGTCGTCTACCCGACAGAGATGCCATGTTAATATGACCTACACCACAGCCGCCCATGCATTGATCACGACCCTGGAGTTTCCTTGGCAACCGAAAGAGGAAGGTTCGGTTCGATACGGGGGTCTAACCAGCTGGCCAAGCTACTCGCCTTCCCACATTAATTATTTCCACGCACAATTCAAACCACACAAGCACTACTCTTTTTTTTTCTTTTTTCCTACAACAAATGTTCTATTTTTTTTATTACGTACCTTACCTTTATGTCATAACAACCCCCCCCACAAAAAAAAAAAATATTTTTTTTTTCTCTATACAAATAATTTTTATTTTTAGAAATTTTAACCTCCATTTAAAACTTAATTGAAATGATGATCCACAAGCATTTCATTGTTAACTTGTAAATAGTTGATGGTGGAATAAACACAGCCCCTTTAACCACTTTAATCTGCAATTTATAGCTGCGTTTATAACGTTTCTCAGATTTTTGGATTTGATTTTCAAATTAATTTTCTTGAGATGCATTCTTTTTTTTTTTTTTTTTTTACATCCAGGTAAGACATTGTAGTGTGTGTGCTTGACCTTGTGTCGCTATCAGAAGATCATTACTGGACCCTGGTCAGCCACCTTATCTGGCTCGCTCTGACCGCAATGGCGCCCACGACACTGCCACACGACTCCCCTGGTGGACATTTGGAGTGTAGATCCGACATTGCTATTGGTTGAAAGGCAAATTAAGGGAAAGAAATGGACAAAATCCTAATTAGCCTGAAATTTTCCAACTGACAAATTATCGACTGTTTTAACGATCGTAAAAATTAACGCTTCACGGATTAATTTGTCGGAGAAGTACATTTTGCTAAGAAAAAATGGTGTTGAAGACGTCGGCCATAAATATCTTTTTATCTAAGTTTTAGCCTCGTCGCTGTAGACGAGGCCAATGAATTTAAGGAAAAGGTGCCTTTAACGTCGTGTTGGGCTCATTAGTGTCATCTGGCGACACTTTCGGTTAATGTGAAGCTCTACATCATGTGAACATGACGACAAAAGACAACAGATTCATCATCTACCTTCAAGATTAACACACTACTACTTTTTTCTTTCCTTTTCAACAACAAAATTATCAAATATTACAATACAAGTTAAAATAAGTAATATTAACTTTTCAATTCGAAAAACTCGCATTTGGATTTATTTGCAAGTTTGTAATTATTGTCGCAAGGCGTTTTTGAATAAGCCCGAATGTATCGACATTCAAAGAGCAATAGCGAAAATGATCACAAATTTTCTTTATTCATCTTTTGCCACTGTGATGTAATCTGTAGTTGATTACCAATAATCTGTAAGCGTGAAAGTTTTGCGATAGTTTTTGCCTGCGATTTTAAATATTTTCATCAACTGCTCACTCCAGGCGTTTTAATCTTTGATCCACAATTTTTATTTTTTATATTCGCACATTCACCAATTATTCATCACCAGCTTTCTTTTTTTGTTTTTAACATCGAATCAATAATTAAAATTGTTCACTTTTTTTAATCTTCAATATCTCCTTCAGAGATCTATTCAACTTCAAAAATTGATTTTGGTCTTTTGCTTTCAGAGAAAACTTTCTATTATATTGACATTTTATTCTTTTTTTTCTTTTCTTGGGTAAAAAGGCAATTTTAAAATCTTATTCCATGCAACTGAATCAAAAAAGATAAAAAAAAAAACAGTAAAATTATTAAGTCACATTAAACTTTCATATTCCTGTTCTTATTATGGATTTTAATCAACACTAATTGCTCTAATTTAAACGAAAAGGATTGCTTTAAAACTGAACAAATTCCGATAACTTTTTATTTCATTTTGCAGTGTCATGGACACAGACAAATGACTCGCCAATGTGATGACAGATGATACTCCCATGACAGGGCATTTTCTTTTCTGACACCACCGCTAGGGTACCAATTAACTCCTCACGTTATAGTACCAACATGCCATAAAAACAAATTAATTGTGTCAGTCAAAAATTGTTAAACACTCGTATAATTTCATTACTGTTAATTTCTTTAAAAAATTTAAGTCTCTTGTAATGGAAAGGTTTGTAAGCAAATCAAATTAAGAAAGTGCATTTTAATTTTAAAGATGGTCCCCTCCAAAGAAATGATGAGCCACCTAATTTCAAACGGGTAATCGATTTAAATAACATTGACACTAGATGGCCTGTCAGTGCTTAAATAATTTGTGACATTGTTCATTAAAATAGAATTTTTCTAGAATATGATTAGCTAACCTTATTAGACATCAACACAATCCAATATTTTTGTCATCCACCGGATAATCTCCGTCGACAAATTCAATTACCACATCTCAAACGGACACGAAAAAAAAAATTAAAGAGAGAAGAGGCGAAAAAATCCATCACATTTTTTTATCATCTCTATAGCAGAGACCATTTGGCTCGTGCCTTACGATCTAGTAACTATGGCAACCAGCAAACACTTAAGGGCCTCGCAGATGAACAGCACTGGTGGTGGCTATCTGAAGGAAAAAAAAAAAAAACGACAGGCCCAAGTGGTCGCTGTGCTACGACCGACCATCAAAGTGAATTTGGAAGGCAAGTGGCTTGGCTTCCAACTGCTGCATCGCTGATTACGACAACAAAAATCCGCCATTTTATGGCTGTTGTGGACAAACTGCGAAATGCAATTCCAATACATTTTGGTGACACCAATGAATAAATTATGGATTTCGAATGATTCGTACGTGTATGACGATTTTTAATTGCACTTGACACGACAAGGGTGTAAATTTATTTGGCAACTGGGTTTCGGGTTTTGTATTCCCACGTGAACAAAAATTTCCATCTATTACGTATGCGACACCTCAAAGAAAATCACGAGTGACTTAAATGAGAAGAGACATTTGATAAATTGAAATGAGAAGAGTAGAAATCTATTTCAATTACATTTGAACGATACTGGAGAAAAAATTACATCTGACAAGTTCACGTGTGATATAAAAAGGTTACATCATTTCTTATATCATTTTTTCCAATCTCAAAATGTCATAATTAAAGGCGAAAGATTTATTTTGTGGAATTATACCAGCCATCCTTGCGGTCGAAAACCACTGCACTAACACCTACATTCATATCCGTGTTTAATTATCTTGCTTTAAGTAAATGACAGTTAAATAAAAAAATATATGAGGATAAGAAAAACCTCAGCAAATCCACATCCCCCCATACTAGGCTGAGAAATCAAACATGGATACGTGCAGCGCATTTATGAGTAACTAAATCCCAGTACCACCCCCTGCAGGCACTCAAATCACACACCCAACATTCAATACAATTCATTTCTTACCGATTTTTCCTATCAATTCATGAGATGGTTTAAAATAAAAAATCCATTCAGTGTTATCCGAGGCTTCACTGTCCAACTGGTTTGCACAGATAAAAGCCCAATTGGTGGGTGCGCTTGTTACGAGCCGCTGCAGCCGCACCGCCGCCAGCCGCGAACAACGCAGCCGAACAAGACACGGAAGGGGAACAGACGGACGAACGAACCGCCTGGTCCTTGCAATTCGGACAGAAAATCAATGGTTTCTCCCTTCGCTAGAGCCGGGTTCAACCACTCGTCAGAGGTATGACGACAGAGGAAGGAAACAACCAAAGAAGAAGCTCTATATGGAATGCAGCGCACTGCTGTGGTGACATTTTATATTAAAAAGTTCAATTCTAGTGTTATTACATTTTTCATTTTTAATATTAATAATCATTTTCAATGGACTAGTTTTTCATTTAAAAGGTTGATATTAATTTTTAAGAGAGAGGAAAAATTCAACATGTTTCTAAGGGGAAAAAAAAGTGTTTCTTTAGCTGCTGTTGACACAGCATGAAAATAAAAAAAATAGATGGTACTCAACGATCAATACAATAAGATGGATTCTTATATTAGTAATTATCACGTATTTAAAAAATAATGGATTCATTCAAAGTTCAAAACATAAACAGCACGGGTGAACGTGGCCAAAGTTTAACAACAAACTAATAACATCTATAAATTCTACAGGAATATTTGTTTTTTTAAACAGTCAAATTTTGACCTCGTTCACACTTTAGAGAGGCATAACCCCATGTTACAGAGAATTTTGAACGGCTAGTTTCAAAACCAATTCACCCTCACTTGTTGAATTTACATGTACTTTACAACCCTGCAAATTGTAATTACGTCATGAGATCTGTTTGCTGCCTGGGTCTAATCCTTTCCAACCTCAATCCTTAATTCCGTAAAAACGAGGCACAACAACCTCTCCACTTTCGTTTTTACTGTCAGCGATATCGAAAAACAGTGTAACAACATAATGGGTAAAAGTGATTTGTTTTTGAACTTTGAACGCCCCTAATAATATAAAATTGGTTAATTAATAAATTATGTGATAAGTTTTATTACCTTAAAGTAGGAAATAGGTCAGCTGAGACAAATCAATTTCATTCCTAGAAAAAGAAAAAAAAGATTAAGGAAAATTGAAGTAATTGTACTCTTTTGTTTATCCCTAAATTCAGTTTAGGCTGAGGTTAAAATCTGTTTGTAACTGGAGCTTAATTGTGTGTAGCAAATGAGAAGTGGACTCATAATTATTCCAGGCCCTAGGGAAATGTTGGTTTCATGTTTCAACACCGCCTAGACCACACGAATATACCAAATTGGTACAAAATGTTTACTTTGCAGACACAAAGAGGATAAAAATTATTTCTTTTCACTAAAGCTTATTGATCTCATTTTTACAAGATCCAAGATAAAAAAGCTCAAACATTTGCAAGTTTGAAAAGGAAATTAAAGGAGGAAGATCAACTTATGTTTGTGTCATTTTTAAATTATCTTTGTGTAATTAAAGTTTTTCCAGGAAATGTACTTGAATCAAGTAGAAAATTCATTTTATCTTAGTAGAAGGCGTACATCACTTTAAAGTAGAAGCCATTTTTCTGACTCATTGAACCCTTTGCATGTGAAAAGTACTTTTTGTAATTACACAATTTTCTTTTAGTCCTGTCTCGAATTTCTTGGCAAGAAAAATTGGAGGGAAATTTTACAGTGGCACATGTCAGTGAAAAACGTAGCTTGCAATTTAATTTTGCTTGCAACTGACAGCAACGCTTCAAAATGTGTGCAATTTAATTCTTTTTCTTAAATAGAATTTTTAAAACTATGTTAATGTTTTAAATTGTTACTAAATGTCAGATTTGTTCATTTCATATTCATATGCATGAAGGTGCCGTGGAGATGCTGAAGATGGACCAAAGATGATGTTTATTATTAAAAATGATGTTTATTTTTTCTTTTTAAAGGAAGAAACCTGTAACTGGAAATAGTTTTCATGCCATGTTTATACGCGGAAATTAAATTCTAGTCTCTAATCAAACAAACTTCGACCTCAAATTATCGTTATTTCGTTAAATAAATATTGTTCTCGTGGAATATTAATTTCTGCGATTTCAAATTGTAATACCATGTGGTAAATTTTATTACCGAACCGACAACGGTTACTTTTTTCTGTTTAAAATTTTCTTGCAAAGAACTGGCAATATTTTAAAGTAACCAATATTAACCGTGCGTGTTAACAATTTCTATTAAAACTAAACGGAACAAATGTGGCAGAAATCCAAATGAATATTTCTGCCACTGTCACTTTAGGCTTAATGAATTCTCGCCACTTGTTTCCTTTATGTTTACCGTGATGTTTATGTTCAGCGCATGAGAAAATTCCGTCTTGTTCCTTAAATACGAATACTAATAAAAACAAAAAACATTATTATTAATGAAAAGCTAATAGTGACAACTCGCTTTATAAATGTGAAGATTCATTTTACCGAGCAAAGCTGAACATTCGCAAGCGGAAACTTACTTATCGCACTTTTGGCGGTTGAATTAACACCCTCTAGTGGCATTATACAAGTCACGTGATTATCTCATAGAAACCAGTTTATTAACGTGATTCAAAACAGTGAGAAAGAAAAACTTAACAATTCTTAATAACCCAATATAAATTATTAAAAAACGTATAATAATTTTTTATTCTACTTCTACATCCGTAGTGTCGTCAGGTGGCGCATCAGGTGACGAAGCGAGGCTAGTAGACGCCGTTGTTGTACTTACCGTCTCGCTCGACCTAAATTTATTTTCCGTCTCTCTTTTGGGAATTTCTGGTCGAGCTATAAAAAAAAATTCTAATAAGATTACAATCTCATTAAAAATGTAAATTTTAATTACAGGAGCATTCTCGAGAATAAATGTTGACGTCATCAATGGCAAATCCACCATTAATTGATTCACCCTCGAAAATTATCTAGATAATATTTTTTAAAAAAATTAACGGTTATTTTTTAGATCAATTAAGTATTCGCTTACTTTAAAAGCTCCTGGTTGTGCAACTGATAGTTGACCATAAAGCCACTCGGGAATTTGTCTGACGACATCGGAAACGCGTACTTTCCAAACCTTAAATAAATAACTGAAATGAATAAAAAATAAGAAATGGAAAAGACATTTTACCTCTTTTTCATTGATCAATTGACCATCTTCGAGGTCGGCAACCGAGACTTTCAAAGAAGTCTCCGAGATCGATCCAAGTGGTAAAAACCAAAAACTGAGGCAAATTGGATCGATAGAAGAGAATTGTGGACTCGTCAAACGTGCTCGAATTGGTTTTTGAGGACTATAAACATCAAAATAAACATAGCCAACGGGCGCCTGATAAGTATGGTCAACAACTGTCTGCGCATGTCTGATTGGAGTTGCCAATTGCCATTGGTCTTTAGGCAAACTGTCGTTATTTGAAGGAACCCATAGGCAAAAATCCTTATCAAATGTACATTCTCCATTGTTTACTTTGGCCGAACTTGGAATTGGTTTACAGTTATTATTGTCATAGACTGTGATATCATCAATTGCCATTGAACCTTGTTTTGTCGAGCCCCAAGTTCCTTCAATGACAACTCGGAATGGACCATCTTTATAGTTGATAGGAACTTGCGCATTGAACCATGAAGGTGATTCGTAGTTGATGAGACGCCAAACTTCAATTCCAACTGGTCCCATGAGTGGTGAGTTATTCGGTCGAACGTAAACTCTTATTGTACCCAAACCGGGACCTGAAGCATCTGCTGTTCTCTCGTGCAGTGAAGCCCAAAATGAAAGACAAGCAGAATCTGATTCTTTAAATGTTGGACTGACATACATTGCTCTGTCTCCATTGTGAGTGGTTGGACCGCCTCTTTCAAGTGCCAAGAAATAACCTAATAAAAAGAGTTAAATCCATTTTTCTTATTATTCTTTCGTTATATAATAATTTTACCCGACACTTCTCCCCTTGTGTGATCTACACCCGGTTCCATTCTTCTCACCACAATTGGTAAATTTGTTTGTATCGGTGAATTTATTTGAACAGGGCTGATACGTTGCCAGTCTGTTTGATCTTGACCAGGAGCTATGATGTTAATCCAACTGCACTCTTCGTTTTCAAACGTGCAATCAGCTAAAACATATCAATTATTTATTTAGTCGTAGTGAAAATAAAACATTGGTTAAAACATTGGCATCAATAAAACAAGAAAATCTGCATTTAAAAAAACTGCATGTGCTTATGTAACGAATTACATTACCGTTAAAATCTTTAATGTAAAAATTTTTTTTTATTTTACCTTGTCTTGCTACGGCACTTGGAGGATGAGCTTTAAGAATGAAATATTTTATAATGTTTTCAATGCTGATAAATTGAAATTGACAAACCTGGACATGCGTGAGGTAGAAATACGATATCGTCAACTGCAATATTTCCCATGGGATTTTTCCCAACGGTAGCTTCCAAGATGACCTGCAATGATTTGTGTTCTCTGTTATTTGCATAAATTTCTCATTAAATTGCAATAGAGGACGTACCTGAAAAGTATTAGGTGACGATACCGTCACTTGAGCTTTATGCCATTGATTGCCTGAATCACCATTCACTTCCCATACTTTTCTTTCTACATCATTCTCTAATACTTTCACAACTAAAGACCCAATTCCACTTCCGTACATATGAGTATAAAACCGGAAACAAATGGGAGAATCCGCTGAAAAATGTCAAAATTCATGAAATTCCACTTTTTAACTATTTTTATTTTTCAAAACCTTTTCTAGGTTCAATAGAGGGACTGACGAGTCGAGCTTTGTCTCCTGGACGTTGAGGATAAGAAGAATCGATATATATGTAACCCCCTGAAAAAAGATTTTAAGTCAATAAGTTGAATAGTGAAAGAAGTCAGACAAATGGTGCAAAAGATGAGAAAGGTGAAAAAAAGAGCCTTCAACCACAAGAGGCCCCGATTTCGTGCCTGAGTTACCACCGTTCACAAAGCTGCCGTGATCTCTTGCAGGTCCTGTCAAACGACTTAAACTTCCATGACCTTGTTGCCAGTCAAAGTCATCATCTTTTGCATTTGTCCAGTCGCAGAGTTTGCCCTCGAAAGAGCAAAACCCTATTAGATGGACACATAGTTTTATTATTATTATTATCACCGAGGTTATGCAGCGCAAATTTTATGTTATAAAAACAAAGTCATAATAATTTGCTAGTGTAATTTTTAGTGCGAAAGTTGACTTATGTTAAGTCAGATTCACAGTAAAGTAACGCAGAAATGACGCAAAAGGCCAGATAGTGAAGTAACGTAACAATTAACTTTAGCAAACCTGAAGCAATTGTGTCATTTCTAATGTGAATAACGGTACAAATTTAAGTACTTATTTCATACGCCCTAACATGAGTAGTTTATAACATAAGAAAATCTGCTGCGAAAATAAAAATATAACAACCTGCGCATGATCTGGCATTGGATAATTCGATTGCATCGATTGCCACATAACCTCTATACATACTTGCAGGATCAGACGTTGGTTTAGCAACACCTTCAAATACCAGCTTAAAAATTTGAATAATCACATTAAAGTATTGGCCGTAATCTTGAATACGAAACTATTTACTTTATGTTCATAACCAAATGTGTACAAAACTTCAGCTCTCTGCCATCCAGGTTCAGCATCTTCTTCAGCCACTTCTGGGTTAACGCCAGTCGAATCCTTCGCTTCCCACAATACAATGCGACTATTTGTTCCACTCGATAAAGGATTCGTTGGATTTAAACGTATCCTTAATCCTTCTGCACTTAGTCCATTGATATTATACCTAACATTTTTATTTATTAAAATAATGAAACTGTAAATAATGTCGCTAAAATACCAAAACTGTAAACAAGTTCCATCAGGTTCTGTTTTTGGTCTTTTCGCCGATTCAATGCACGCAGTTCTTTTTGGTACTAAAGGAAGTGAGGATCCAGTCGCAGAGCTATCCATAAAAGCGTATCCACCTGATAGATGAGTGAAGCCGAACTCATATTTCATTCTCTTGGTGTAGCAACATTATAAATGATAAGCTTTACCTGCATCAGATCTGGTTCTATCTAACTGAGGACCCCCTAGGAGAAATGCAGTTGTACCAGAACCCAACTGCCATTCCAAGTGGGACATATTCGAAATGATCCATGAGCAGGAAGTCAATTCATTTGCACTGCCAAACTCACAAGACCCTACAATAATAATCAATCATTTTTTCCTGCCAATTAATTAAATCTAAATTTAAACATTTCTTATTGATTTATGCACACTATACAAATATTATTTTAAATTTCACGTTATTTAACAAAACCTACAATAAAGTTGCAAAATTTTCTTACCACCTTCTTCTTCTTCTTGTCTTCTGTACCGCTTTAAAGAAGAAAATTGCGCACTTGAAACGTTGAGCAAAAAAAAAAGAGTAAAGAAAACGGCCAACTTCATCTGGAAAAGAGGATTAAAGTGATGTTGTTAGTCTAAGTAGTTTACGAGTTGAAAATTGTTGGTATTTGTAAAAATTGAGTATGAAAATGGGATTTAATAGGTAAATGACCCGATTTTGTGTTTCCTTCCTACAGAGTCCTTCCTTTGTCCACACGTTACAGGAAATGGTCATCCCATTCAAAGATTTTCCAACAAGCTTAAACATTTATTTACTCATCAAATTACAATTTCCTACAAGAGGAACCCCATCCAATTTGGTCTTTGAACTCGCCATTCAATTAGAAATGTCCATGATATGAAAACTTTTTTTTCTTTTCTTACAATTCCAAGAACAATAAAAGAAAGTGATTAAAATGAGGAAAACCATTTAACATTTGTGTTTGTGTTGTCGTCAATAGATGTTAATCTTAGCTGGTGCAGCTAAATGAACCAGTTTCCCTGAATAGTATAATCAATGACACAGAAATGAAAAGTAATTTTGCTCTATTTAGAGTAAAAATCAATGGGAACCTACTTATGCACTCTAATTTCTTTTTAACTTTTTCTTTACTTTTTTGGCACTTGTTTCTTACACTAATTAGAAACACTTTATAAATATTTACGAATGCTAATTCATTAAATTTGATTTCTTAACATTTTTACCTGAATTAATTTTGTAATAATAAATTTATTTTAATAGCAAAAAACCAATTTAAAAAAAAATGAAATAATCTATTTTTGTTAACATAGATCGTTATATGTAAAAATAAATGAAACAACAGACTAAAATTTGTTTGTCAAACATAAAAGAAAGTGGTCAATAAATCTCAACAGAGAAAAAAATTACAGTACCTGTCCTTCAGTCAAATTGATTTGTGATGCACAGATTGCAGGTGTAGTCCCGTGTCAACTCTCAGGTGAGAATGCCTGAAAAGTCCAGGGCCAGTCTATTTATTGTTTAGTGTGGTTGCTATGGAGATCATGATGATGATGGGACCTATGAGCTTGCTCACACCCCGCGTCACTGGTCTTTATTTAAGCAGGCAATTAGGGATGAAAGGAAACCTTGGAGGAAATAGGCTCTACTTCCAAAAATTAAAAAAATAAAATAATGAAGCTAAAGAACTTAAAATACACTCTAATTTCATTATTGTTCTGCATTTTTAAATATTTGCTTAATTTTAGTAAAGTTAGTTTTTTGTTATGAAACATTCATTAGTACAAAAAATAAAAATATTTATATTAAAAAAAAGGAAACCAGGTGAAGTTTAACCATGATCCATGAAATGGAATTCTTTGAGAAGGATGAACAAAGAGGTCATCCCAGAATTACATAATGGAAACATATCAATGTCATCATTTTGTGTTTAGAAATAAATTTAGAATATAAATAGACATTAGGGAGAGAGAGGACATCGGTGTGAAAAAAAACTCAAAATGACTCACTACATTTTTTTATCAGCAAGCGCAAATTGTTCCGCATCTTTCCGAGAACACAAAAGAATGACTATTCACAGCAGACTTTTTTTTGCTTGTTCAAGGTAAAAACCACCTCATAATATAATTTTTTCGAAGTTTATTAACTCACAGTTTCTCAGTTCAAATGAAAAAAAAAAATACAAAAAAAAGAACAAAGAAATGACACTGTTAAAGTAGAAATTATGTAGTCATATAATTAGGGTTTTTACGGAGGATGACGAAGCCTTCCATAATCGGCATTAGTGAAGTATCTGTAAGAATATAATAAATTATAAAATTGATCAATATTTTTAAAATTTGAAATTTTACATTCTTCAGTAGCAAGTTCTGCTCTTTCTCCATACGCCAACAAGACAGGCGTAGTGTGTGTTTGAAAGCCCGTAATCGTTTTTGGTTTACCCGCTTGACCCACTACATCAACGGCTTGTCCAACTCTAACTGCAACTGGTAATGGACGTAAATCCTCATTGAAAGTGACCAACATTCGGGGTTGCATCGCAGCCACCAGGTAGTACAGCAGGTAATGAGATTTACCCAGAATGACTGCAAATAAAAAATAGGTTTCAGTATTCAATTAATAGCAAAGGCAATTTATCACTTACTGTTTTTAACATCCAAAAATGCAACCAATGTGGCGAGGAGAGCACCAGTAGCAACTGTGTTCATAAGTTGACGATCGCTGTGATAGGGGCACAATGTAAGAGTTCCTTTACCAAGGTGAGCCAATCCCTGAGCAATTCGAACCATGAAGAGATTGTTGGGTTCTTTAGCATGGTATTGAGCCAATTGTCGAAGCATGGCAGCTAAACGAGCGTTGTTAGTACCTGAACAATTTCAATAAATTAATTTCATGTTTTCATAGAATTTTTCAAATAGAATCACCTGCTCCAACCAAACCCAACGCAAAAATGGCATTGTGTGCCACTTCGGGGTCGCTGTCATGAGAGAATTTACTTAATGTGTCCAAAATGTTCAATTTTGGATTTGAAACTGATACAAGGCCGAGCGCAAGTGGTACTGCTCGTCGAATTATAGGTTCGCCATATCTCAACTAATAGAGAATATAGAAATTAAGACATTTTTTAAAAAATGTTAAAGGGAAAAACAACCCTCTTGGACAAGCTGGATTGAAATATGTTTGAGATCATGTGATGTGACAGAATGACCAATAGAAGATTCAGGCGATATAAAATGACCCGGGAATCACACGGCCAGCATTCACTGCTTCAACACTGCCACTAACATATCATTCAGATGTAGGCCAAGTAATGTATTAACTCTACTGTCCATTCATCCTCAAGACTGTTTCTCCCAAATCTCAGCCATAGATCATAGGAGAATTCATGACAGTCACTAAGAAAATACTCTTGTTTCATAAGACTCATTATTCGATTACTTTTCCTGAACAAAAAGAATCAACCTCCCAAATTTATTCCAGATTAAGTCAACTTGTCAAAAAGGGTTGTGCGTCACTGTAAAGTTACCAAATGCCCAAATGTACGGAACGCCATTTCGGACCCAATATCCTCCCCCATGGCAATGAGGGCAATGCCAATTACAGCTATAGCTTGTTGGGAAGATAAGTCTACAGTTGAAGTTTTATCTTCCTTTTTGTCCTTGTCATCTTTATCTTTCTTATCATCTTTCTTCTCGTCCTTAATAAATTTCAGATTAATCAAAATATGTAAATAACAAATTGTATTATACCTTTTCAGTGTTGTGTTCGTAATGCTCACTGCAAATATGTAACAAACTCTGCACTTTAAGCACATTTCCGGTTCCAGCATAAGCGCAAATATCGACCATAGTAGTCGACATGGATTTAAACGGTTCAGGAATGACTTCGAGGGCAGCAATAATAGCTTCAATACTTTCTTGTTTACCCAAATAACATAAACCTAAACCCAGAGGTAAAAATCGAGCATAGGTATCTTTGAAATCCGCTTCAGTTTTATCCATCAGAGTCTGCAGAATTGTAGACGTCACTTCTCCGTTACAAGAACCAACTGAAATCATTCCGCAAGAGAGAGCTGCGATTGCAATCACTTCCATAGTTGACTTCGGATCGCTCATCACGGGAATAAGAAGACTTAGAACATCATCCCGATTTGAACCAGCGTATGCTAAACCAAGCCTGAAATTCACCATATTAATAACAATTCTGGACATAATACAACTGCGACATACCCAACGATAGCTCCAATGCGTATAATTGTTGTATTGTGCAACACGTAATCAGATAACAAAGCCAAAGCTGGATCGCATTCATTACGAACCCCGCAATTGACTATACCGCATGCCATCAAAGCGCCCGATTTAATGTAATCTTCAGAAGAATATAAATAGCGGTCGATCTGAGTGAGACCTCCGTCTACATCCCACAATAAAATTAATCCCAACGATGCCATAGCACTCATCATTCCATGTTCCTTGTTCTTGTGCAACCATCTGTTCCCATCTTCAACCAAGAGTTTATCCTGGCCAAATGCAGCGTTTACGAAACCGTTGACGAAACTCGAAGCCAAATTTTGTCGAGCGGAGTCAACTTGAGAACCTGAAGGGCCAAACGTTGGTCCTAAATAAAAGAAACAAAATATTAATACAAATTCAATTTCTTAATAAGAATTTTAAAGCTCACTACTGTTCGACTCTAAATGAGTTTTGTAGATATCTTCGGGTGTTTTCGGTTCCATGATATCCAACTAAAAATTTAATTTATTCATTAATAACTTGATTTTAATGTTATAATAAAAACTTACTTCTCTAGCCAGGGAGAGAAAATGATTATTCAAGTGTGCATTCGACATGATTTCAACCAAATCCTCGTAATCTTCAACATTTTCGCTTAATTCTAAATAAATTTGCTGCCGACCAAGCATGAACGCCATTTGTTTTTGTACGTAAGTATCTTTACAACTCGTGAATATTTTCTCAATCAATTCCATGTCATTTAACATCATAGCCAAACGAAGTGACTCGGGAAAACAATTGAATTTACGAAGAATATTCAAAGCTGTTCTCAATAAAGTTGTATTCTCCGGGTCTGGGACATACGGAACGCAACTAGAACAAAAACAAAAGTAAAAATAAATAACGTGTATCCAAACGAGGTTAAAATGCCAAACCTAATTAAATATAAACAAACACGAGAGTACGCGCTTTCATCCACGTATTTTTCGAGCAAATCAAGGCGTTCAATCTCCATGAGTAAATCGCAAGCTTCTGCTTCAGCATTGTGTGCCATATTATAAGGTACAATTTCTTCACTCAATTGTACGAGTCGTTCCCTTTTCTCATTATCTTTATCAGATAATTCAACCCAATCTAACGCGATTTCACCTGCCAAATGACGGACATATTCGTGACCCCACGATCCTATTTCTTCTTTCGATCCAAGTAAACGATATTGTAAACATTCACGATTCTCGCTAAGCGTCATGGCCAAAATTGATACGATATCGGCACAAAAACGCTGTCGTAATACAATAAATTATCAATAAAACAAAACGAAATGTGTGAGTTAACAAATATTACTTTAGTATCGGCAGTTTTAATTTTCTCATAAACGTCTTTTAACGTTTGAAAATGTGGTCGTAAGAATTTCAAGGGCTTCGGAACTGAGGTCATTGATGTGGTCGATGCACGAATTTGCGTTCTGAGACTTTCCAACGCAGGTTTATACAGTCGCTCATCATTTTCCTATTTAAATGGATGGATATTTGTAATAAAATACTAAATTAAATAAATCATAGTACTTACCACAAGTCGATCAACCAGCATGTTAAGCTCATCTTGTAATTGTTTGTCTTCTTCACTCTGAAAAGTTGTTTCAATGATGAGTGACGATGCAATTTTTGCATCTTTTTGTTTACATGTTGCAATTCAAATGTCAATCGAAATTTGTTTACGTCTTTTACATCAACTATACAATCATAAAACCATAGATTTGTCTTACCAACTCTTGTTCTTTCTCTTCCTCACTACCTTTCTCTTTCTTTTCTTTCGCTAGTTTTTCGCCGGATTTTGCTGTGTCCGCCATTTTCAATAGTCTACGCATACGCAGCTGCCCCAACTTACCACCAGAGGGCTTTGAGTGTGGTGGTTCAAGACCACCTCCCTGGTAGAGGCCTGGTTTTTGCGCTCAAAAACTCCGTTCACAAAATGGCGGCATTTTGCCACTAGGCGGAGCCACGCATCGCCTCTAAATAGCATTAGTTATTCAGATGAAAAAATTTGTGCAAATAGGTTTAATTTTAGACATACAACTAAAGAACTAAACATTTAAATTTTATTTAAAAATCAAATAAATACTCGATTATTTATCGTGCATGATGCACTAAGATTCA
>JAQGAS010000389.1:0-54580 GCA_034686365.1 Pachymerium ferrugineum | reverse complement strand
CCTCTAGCTTTAATTTTACACAGACTGAAATTACACCCACTCACTGCAAACTCAAATCATTTTCCCAATACAAATCACGTCACTGTCTAGCAATTTCATTTAAAATGTACTTGATATAACAGTTTTGCAGTAAGTTTGAATTGTGTTTTAAGTTATAATAGCATTAAATAAGTCACTCTGGTTTAACAAAAATAACTATTACTGAAAATTTAGAGATTTAGACAATCGGTTTTTAAAGCCAGTATTGAATTAATGAAGTCGATTTCTAATGTTTTTCCAATTGATCACTCAATTTAAAACTTCCACTTCTATCAATAAAATGAAATAAAATAAAAAAAACCGCATTTTGAATGCAGGATAAAAGAACTAGAGGAAAAAATAAATAAACAGAAAAGCGAACAAACAAACATACCATGAAACGAAGCCTGAACTTTAATACTCGAGAGAAACTCCGCCTAGAGTGAGCTTGACTGCATTGCATTTGCAGCCAGCCGCTATGCTAGATAAAATAGCAAAGACTTTAAAACCACAACATCAGTTTCATACATGAAGGAAAACTGTGCTAAATTGACAAGGTAATTATGATGGCACTTTTCTCGCTTGATATATTCCCATGTTGAACACACCAAAATTTACATTTAAAACCCAAGCTTATTACCCACACCAACTCAACCCCCCCCCCCTTTATTCATTCGCATTTGCAAGCCCAAACTCACTTTGCCAAAAAGGCCCTTTGTACCACGTGATATGAGTTCAACTGCCTTGCACTTTTAAGTGGCACGTTTATGTCATCCACACACGCACATAAAAAATGAAGAACAGTAGAACCAAAACCACAGAAAGTGGTGACAAAAGTCTTCACCCACAGAAAAAGAGGAAAGAGAAAAATAAAATAAAAAACCACCGCACAAATGATGATGTCTTCTTTTTTTTTTGTACCACATGACTTCCGCTTGTAACGCATTCATAACGGCTCTTCAACGCATTTGGTAATTTCCGTCTAGGATGAGACGAAGAAAAAGCATCACCAAATAGAAGGAAGAAGGGAATTCCATCTTCATGCCCAGCCCTCCCTTCACTTTCTTCCTAAGATGCACTTTATTGAGGCAGCGGCTGACAAATTGTGGCTGGGTATTAAAAAGCGCCACTACCGGCCGTCCGCAACGTCACATCCATTGACGAGAGTGAAACGAGACTACGTGTTCTAGTGGTCCACACCCCCACAACCCGCCAACGCCAGCCGCTTTCATTATCTGCATCCGTTGCTATGGATACACGAGAGAAGCCATATAATGCCTTCTGCCTAGTGTTCGCTTCTCATAACTGTAAGAGGGAGGTCGATGTTTTAATGAAGGAACAGCCAAGCGAGGATTCGCGTTTATAAGGAAATAATATTAAAAAGAAACGTGTTAAAAAGTTTACGCTTTTTTCTCGCTCTCTCGTTTTCTCTTGTTTGTTGTTGTTAAAGAAACAAAATGTGTCAACCAAGTTTGAGAATTATTATTTCTCTTTTGTTTGCACTGACGTGTTAAATTGTTATAAATTATTTTGTAGTACCGCGTTTTTTTTTTTTTTGTTTTAAAAGTTAAAATTTATTGTTGTAGCGTCTGATGTAAAATTAAATGCAAAAAAAACAAAAAAAAACTTGCTTTTAAAAATTTCATTACATTTTTAAATTTAGGGCTATTATTTAATAATTCTTTTCGGTGTTTGAAATTTCAATTAATTCAAACAAAATGTGCATCAGTTGATTTGTGTCACGACTATTTTCCTCTCTCATTTTCTCGTCTAATATTTAATTTTCCCCTTGCCGTTGTCGGTAATGAAATCATTCAGTCAATCATTCACCCTTTTATATTTTCTCCTCTCTAGCCTTATTTAATTTCAAAACATTCCTAACATACTGCAAACGACCCTTTTTCAACAAATATGAAAACTTTATAAAGTCCATTAAATTTTACTAGGTCTATCTTGAAATCAATTTTCATCTCCACTTACAACCTAGTTATTATATAAATAATTGATTATAAATCTCGACATTATAAACGGTAAATATATACCTTCATAGAAATTTTAAATTTGTAAATTTATAAAACCTTATAAAAAATTCTTAATCCGGTACAAGATTACCAGCAAATTGCGTGAACCAAAGTTGCCTGTCCACTAAGAAAAAATGACTTGGCAAATGGATTCTCTAATGGGTGCAAAGAGAAAACATCCCGCTGTGACCAATGCACAAAAAATTGCTTTTAACGCCATAAATCTTAACAACTAAATCGTCAATACGTTAGCAAACGTGGGATTCTTTTTTTCGCCACAAACCATTTAATAGACCAAAGTTACGACTGGGAAAAATACTTGATAACATTTTTTTATTTGGTCATGACACGTTCATTTATGATAAGTTACGAAAAGATGCTCCTTTTCACTGCACAAGCAATGGAGTGAAAATAGAAGATTTACTGACACCTTAATGTCCATCGGGAGGGAAAGGAAGGTATTTGTACAAAAGATGACGGTTTCTTGCGTTTGATGCGTGGGTAAGGGTGAAGGCTGAAGCTGAGGCCAGGAGAGGGACGACTCCCAAAGGATTCAGAGTAGAAGGGATGAAAAAAAAAAAAAAAACGGGGAAAAGAAACTGGAGAAGAAGCATTGATCTCACGAGGCAGCTAGCATTCGTTTGATTTTGTGCACGCATGCGCAAACATTGTGACATGTTACCCTCCATTTGATGTGGTTCACTGAGATCGGAGCATGCGCACATATCAAAAGCCACAGTTTGGATAACTTATTGCGAGGTGTCAAGTGGGTGAAACGGGAAAAATATTTTTAGAATACAAAATGTTTAATTTTATTCGAATTTTCATTATCATAATTTTAATTTAGCAGTTATTCCCTATTTTTAAGATTTAACAATTCAATACTCCTATAAAAAATGTTTGAAGTTGAAAAAATAAATTTCTCATTTGTAACCAGTACCAAAAAAAAAAAAGCTTGAAACCAAGATTCAATTTTGTTTTCAAGTATTAACTCCATAACAAAATCCAGAGAAAAAACTTGAAAAAGATTGTTGAAAGAGAAAAAAAAATGATAATAGAAAAAACGCAGACACCATCAAGGCTGCGCCACTCTTTAAACTGACCTCCTCGAGATGATGCAGACAGAAGATGAGACGATGGAAAGAGATGAGGATCAAGGATATAGAGAGTAGCAAATTTTCTAACAGCCCTCTCTTGTCTGAGTCGGTGGATCATTCTTTCTGGTAGTGGCCTTTGAAGAGAGGCAGCTTCTCTTTTGAAGAGTGCACGCATGTTGTGAACGATGACATCTCAGCAACAAAGATACACAAGTGAAACTCCACACTTCAACATTACATTAAAGCTTGGCTTTGAAAACGAGCACAAAGTAAAAATTTTTATACTGATAACAACTTGTAAAAATGTCTTGTCCATTTAGATAAAAAGAACTGTTCAACACCCGCCATCTTTTCTTCTTTTTTTATTCTTTTTGTTCGTCGTTTATTTTCTTTTCTTTTTTTTTTTTTTACTTCTCTGAATATTCAGTGTGGTAATAAAAAAAATGGCGGAAAAAAAATAGAAAAAAATTCACGAGAAGATAAAAAAATGTGAATAAATATTAAAAAAAATGAAGGGAAAGTAGATAAGAGGATGACGGATTTAAAATACGCCTCATCATCACCATCACCCTCCTTGGTCTTCATGTTTAATATTTGGAAAAACAATCAGCGTCTCTGACACGGAGGAGATGAAGACTTGGTGGAGCTTAAAAATCTTTTGAGCGATGACGATCAAATACAAGAGCGACGGAGAAAGATGGATTCCCGGTTGTGCTTTCAAAACTATCCATCATTCATCTCTTACAGGTTAAATAGGAAACGGTTGGGGTGGGTGAAAGAAAAAAAATTGAGAAAAGGGCGAAGAACCGTAGAAAAAAAAAGAAGAAAAAAAATGTTAGCAAATAAATCACAATTAAATTTATCTCAAAATGTTAAATACGTAAATCCACTTGACAATTTAGGAGTAAAAGCACATGATTACGAAGAAAGGCTTTCAGGGATCGAAATCGCGCTTTGTAAGAAAATTGTGCAAGGGTGAGATGTTGGGTTTTGTGTAGGGCTTAAGACTTTTCTTGATTCCATCTTATTTTCGTCCCTATTTGGTTTTCTACAAGGTTGTTGACGAAGCTTGTTTTTACTCGCTATCTAATGTTGAGATTGTTAGCTGAGGTTGACCTTCCTTTTTTGCTGTTCTTTTTTGCTATGCTGCCAGCAATGCAGCTCTAGAACGTATTCCGCAAACAATGAGGGTCCATAAGGTGATTAAGTAATAAGTAATGCTGCTTTATTCCTACCATTCCTAATTTTATTTAGTCACTTCTGTGTCCTTGTACTCTAGATAGAGTGCACGGATCAAACCTATCAGCCACTTCTTACATTTTTTCTTTAAAGAAGACAAATCCTTAAACCGGGTTTTCTTCTAAAAAATGAAGCTCTTGGTCCCTAGAGATTTAGCCTGCCTAAGCTTAGCTATTACTTATCTCATTTTTAAAAAAAAAAATTTCCGGGTTAATGACAGTTACATAAGAAGACGAATTTATAGCCTTTGTTTAGCCTTCATGGAGCAAATACACAATCTCATTTTCTGTTTGTAGTATAGTTATTGCAAATTGTGAATATAATTTCCTTTTACATGTCGCGCCTGCACCGCAATGACAACATCATTTATCGGCTTTTACACCGCTTTGACAAAGACCATATTGCTTATAATTTAAATAAATTATATATTCCATTTCAATATTTTCCAAGTAGTTAGTCTATTTATATTTAACCAACCCGAAACCCGCTGTATAAATTCTAACTCTAGAACCTTATTTAGCAAAAGCATTGCAGTACGCTATGAATTTCACTACAAAATCAATGAATAAATCAATCAATAAAGTGCAACATTAAGTGAGTTTACTCCCCACGAATTAGATCCACTTTACAATACTCCTTTCCCAATTTCTTAACCTAATTTTCAAAGAAACAGAAATTGAATTCCCCATAATTTGTATATTCAAATTTATTACATGTTTAAATTGAATTTACTGGTCTTTATACGACCCTGTCCTCAATAAACGCATCCATAAAGGGTTGAAAAGGCATTTTCAAAAACACTACCCCACAATTTCACCTCAAGTCTAAAAAAAGCTACATCCTGTAGATATTAAGAAAAACCCAAAATAGGATAAAAAGAAAAGAAAATTACACTGAATACGTTTTCACAAAAGCATGAAAAGAAAAAGACACAATCTGAAGAAAAGAGGAAAAAAATTGAGAGAATAAAAAAGGAGAAGAAAAAAGACGGGGATGTTACATAGGGTCCGAGAAAGAGAAGCGAAAGCGGGTTTTCTTATCTTGAGCATGCGCGGTCGTCGAGGGCGGGATGGCATTGGCGGTCGTGTTCCCCGGATGCTCATGCAACTTGGGTGCGCACGTCCGGAGGTGGAAGAGGACGGTGTCATTGGTGAATTTATCTTGTGGAAGAAAAAAAAAGAGAAGAAGGAGAAAAAAAGGCAGAGGCGACGGAGGAAAAAATGAATAGCCTCAGCCAGGAGCACGTGGCTTATTTCCAGATAAGCAGTGCCAGGGAAACCATTGCTCAAACTGCACGTTTCCAACGAGGCCAAATGATGGGGCCGACACGGGGCCCTAAGTCGTCGTTGTCATGACGACGCCAACTAGAAGTCAATGAAGAGTGAAGAATGGCACACATTGCTCGCACTTTGTCGCCACCATCGGAAGTTAGACGGTGAAAAGAGCACTTCCCAAATTGACGTAGGGGACAAAATCATGAGTTGTAGCATGCTAACTTCCCCGACACTTTATTCCCTTCCAGTTCATATACGTTTAATCATCGCATTTATATTGAATTCAGGACAATGCGTTTTAAGCTACCGTTCAATTTTTACTCTCGCTCCTGAGCGATCAAACCATCGGAAAATTTTCTTGGAATTAAAGGAGCACTTGTCTTAAACCCGAAGACAAAATCATAAATCTTAAACTTAAATCAGCTATATTACAATGTAATGCTAAGACTATTGGAATTTTCTCTACCTGCTACAAGTCGTTTATGAGTTATTTGGTCCTTCCTGGCTCTCAGTTGTCTCAGATGGATGTCTCCTGTGGTTTGTGTTTCATCTCTTTTAGATTCCATCGTCTATTATTTCAGTAGTAGTTGTTGTTGAACTTTAATTTCCTGCAAATGAATAGAATGTCAGCAACTCGGTTTTTCTTAATCTTTTATTCTATAATTAGTTAATTCTTTTATAAGTCATTCTCAAATTTTCCTAATAACAATACAAGATTGATCAGTTAAAACGTGAAACAATCCTCTCTTATTTTGAAGTTTTACTTAAACAAAATAAAAACTTCAGCTTGAAATACTATTAAGACATTTGCTTCTTCATACTACAAAAAAAAAAAAATACTCAAAATTCTATTAAACCTTCTTCACAAAATACCCACTCCATCTTCTTTCCAGTTCAATAAAAAAAAAAAAAAAACCAACAACACAAAAAAAACAATCAATCAATTTCTTTTATATTACCACAAATTCCCTACACAACATTACACCACATTTTACATCTGACCATTCCCCCATAACCCTCAATTCACCCCTATACAATTGGGCATCCATCCAAACACTCCTAAGAATCAACACACTCCAGTATTACTATCACCAAAGAAAACCTCCCCGTGGTAAAATTTTAATCATCCATCACTCCTTGC
This sequence comes from Pachymerium ferrugineum, assembly GCA_034686365.1. Lineage (NCBI taxonomy): Eukaryota > Metazoa > Arthropoda > Chilopoda > Geophilomorpha > Geophilidae > Pachymerium > Pachymerium ferrugineum. Next base: position 47,790 of record JAQGAS010000389.1, on the reverse strand, counting down.
AAAAAAAAAAAAGACCCTAAGGTGGACACGAACTTGGTTCTTATAGCAAACCCTACCCTACCGCTTCTCATCCCTGAGGGATGAGGACATCACAAGTGCATTTACCATCCAACAAGACTGATAAGTTAAAACTTGGAACAATTCTCTTGTTGTTTGTTTAATTCACTCAATAGAGGGAGACTTATTTAGGCGTTTTAATTTTGAAAAATTGCGAATAAAAGGGTAAGACGGTTGGAAATCAATACGAACGCTTAGTGTTGGTGGAAAGTGGGGGAGGGTTATGAGAAAAACAAACGGGAGCCTCAGGAGGTGAATGGGTATGGCTAACGGTGGGAGAAGGACTGTGAAACAGAGAGGCTTACAGTAAACAGGCTTAAATAACGCAATTAACCCCTCGTAATGGGAGACGCATCGCCCGGAAATTACGGGGAGTGGGACGGATCGGATAACGATTGTAGTCATGGTAACAAAACACGCATCATTCATTTAAAGAATTATCCAGTTCAAGATTTGATGAGTAAAACGGGTTTTGTGTAAAGTATATATAAACTGGTTTGTTTTGATTTGTGTCGGATATTTGGTTATTTACATTTTTGCAGAAAGGGGGGAAAAAGGAAGTTAATTGGGTCGCGTGTTTCTAATTCCGGAAGTGGAAGCACTAAAGGAAAATGAGGTAAATTGTGTTAAAACCTAATTGTAAATTCATTATTTAAACAAGTTTTGCTAGTTTTCAAGACGAACAAAGTGTTTTTCCACTTTTCTTCTCGGCAAACAACAAAGTTTAGTCAATGATAGATGTAGGAATTCATTACTCATGTAGCAGATTGTGTTTGATTGAAACACGACCCATATGACCAATTCGAGTCATCAAATTGTATTTTATTGTGTCTGTTTTAAATATGTAAATTTTAACCAAATTTAACCTTATCCAAATGCGAGACACTTTTTTCTCTCTAGCAGAAAGGTTGGTAAATAGAATTACCTCCCGTGGGATATAAATACGTAAAGGAGAACGTGTGATGATTTAACTGTATTGCTCTGTTTACTATCATACCTGCTGCTGTTCCAAAGAATGTTGTTTTAAGAACAAACGGAAAAAATGTTTGTTTTCCGTTGAGACTTATTTTAAATTCTTTTACTCGACAAAAGTGAGTTTTTTTTTTTTCCACAATCGTTCATACCTTAAAAAAAACTATTTAAAAAGTGTTTTTTTCCTTAATTCTGAAGGTAGAAACAGATTGTCGATTCAAAAAAAGAAGCAACAACACGTTTTTTCGCCTTCCAACTTGTCTCTAGAGATGTTTCATTCAAATCACGTCCCAAAATCCCTTTAGCAAAATCTCGACTTGTTCGAAAGAGGGAGCTGTGAACGCTTAATAAAAAGCAATTAGAAGATCCATCAAATGAAAAAGAAAACAGTTCGACAAGGCTTATCGCTTCTTTAATCAACATCTAAAACTATCTCACACTATCTCGATGAGTTTTACAAAACCCTTCATTTCTTCTTCTCCCCTCACCTTCTACTCCCCCTTGAAATGCTTTCACGTACGCAACAAAAGATTTCAAAGTTTCCAATAGAAAATTTGCTCTTCGATTTAAAATTCAACAAGAGAAAAATGAAAAGGATGTACAATGCAACTCTCCATGTGATAGAAGCAAAATTTGTTTCACGTTAAAAAACTACAGAGTTTTGCTTTACCGTTCCTGGATTAGAAAAAGTAGTTAACTTTTAGATTATTTAATCACATTTCACATCATATAGTTTTATTCATCATTCTTTCCATTTCTTTCACTAACAAGATTAAAACTTGCGTCCAACCTTGACTTTGGAAAAAAAATTTCGGCCACTACTTAATCTCAAATGAGAATTCGTATCACCTTGCGGGGTGCTAGAAATGCTCTTTACTGGCACGCTTTGTCCCAGTGACCTCATCAGAGCGACGGAGACGAAGACGGCAGGCGCCCGTCATCACTTGCCTTTTGTTCCCCTAGACTAAAGAGGAGATTGCACCAGAGGGCAACAAGGGTAAACGCATGCGCAGTGCAAGTGGATCTATCATCATCTTTCTTTGTGGGTAAACTCCAGGAGAAAAAAAATTTACTGAGTTCGAGGTTAGAGTTTGATGTCGAGTCCATAAAGCAATTGATGCGATAGTCCCAAAAGCTCCGCCTGAATTCCAAAGGGAGGCTTCGCGGCATGGCTCAAGGAAAGCGTCATTAGGAGGGTTTATACAAGGTTTTTTTTTCGTGTTCTCTTTGAAGAATAAAGAGTTTTTATTTTCAAAAGGTTGGATATGACAGTGACAGTTTTCTACTTGAATTTCAGGTTCAATAAGAATTGCTAACATTTTTTATGTCACGTCTTTCATTTAGAGAAGGAAAAAGAAGCGTGCAATTGCTATAAGCTTTTTAATTTTTAAGAGCTCAATTCTTGGTAGCCTATTAATTTTAATAAGTCAAGTAACAGGAAATGGTGTTTTCCCTAGTATGGATTCAAATGCATCCCCGTATTCATATAGTCACTGGATTCGGCCTCATAGTATCAGAACATCAATATCATTGAGAAAAGCTAATTATTTGAAAACCTTTTGGAGGCATCTAGCAGTCTTTGTGAAAATATTCTGCAATGTCTAGCTTGAGTAAAACTGCCGTTTTAATTACGGCCTAGATTTAAACTTTAACATAATTATGTTTATTTGTAGTTCACTGACTGTTCTCAAAAATGCATTGCGCTTTCCCTCCTTAGATTTGTTTTGTATAACGTGCTACAATACATCTATGGCTATTGTTCTTGTTTGGAATATAATTGCTTGCAATATGCAGAATGATTACAACTGATACAACAACTAAAATGTATTAGAACTAAATGATTTAAGACTAATATGGGACAACATTTCACTGACAAATTTGATTTAACCAAGAATTTACCAAATTTGAAAAAAGGTGACATCTACGAGCTAACACCCTTCAGCTTATATTAAGTATTACAGTTTAGTAAGTTTTCTTGCTAAAGTGCAGTAAATAATTCATAATTAAGAATATCAAGTTTCTTTAAACCGCTATAATCTCAAAGTGTAGTTACGAAAAAAAAATTTTCAATATATAAAATTTAAAATAAAATTCCCAGACATAGCGCAGCGTACATCTTGAATGAAAATATTAAACAGAACTTGCACATATCTCATCTAAAAAGCCCCACCACACAAGAACATGTCCACTAAATTAATGGTCTCTGTCTAACCTCACAGTTGCCAACTCGACTTTTTACATATATTTCAAAGCTATAAAAGATATAAAAGACTCAACTCTAAAAACCCAACCACAAAAAATTATTAAAATTTCTAGCCATTAATCAATTCCTTCACTAACTTCACCAAAAAATAATCCACTTAACTCACAACACACCCAAAAGCTGAAATGTAAGTTATTACAGGCACTCTTATGTTTATTTTCAATATACACATTAGGGATAATTGCTTTATTGAGTCACGAAGTGAATGAAACAACTTATTGAAAAACAAGAAGCCATCTCGTTAATAGCAGCAAGCAACAAAAAAATGCGAGAAAAAATGTGGAGAAATGAATTTTCATTAAACATCTAAAACTAAATGATTAAAAAGCCGCTTATTATATACAAGCGACGCACTTCTTTCTCTCGTGCTGTCACCACCACATCAGCTGGCAAAGCCCTAATCTAAATTCCTAAATGAAAATCCTTCCCTACATAAAAAGAAAAAAAAATTGGAGGCATCCGTGCGAGCGCCCCCTCATCAACTTCCTACACAATAAAAAGCTGTGCAATAGGGGAGCTGCACATCGACTTATTAGGCAGCTAGAAGTGAAAAGTTTGTTGTGCAAAAATCCCAGCCATGAGCCAGGCTCTCATCTGTAGCGATTGTCGCCCACCAGGCGGCGGAATGCCGAAAAGAGAATGAAGTTGACTTTTGTTTACTAGCGTAGACTGTTCGCGTCAGTTTGCGCGCCCTTGTGGCGTCTAGGCAGCTTCCCAATAAAAGGGCCTGGAGGTTTCATCATTTGAATTCCGTCAGTGGCAGTAATTAAGAGGCAGTGCAGACGGCAGAGAGAAGTCTGTGCAAGGATACGCCACTATTCAAACCAGAGAAACGCCCAACATTCAAGTTCAGTAGGCAAGGGGGAGTTGCGTTTGAGTAATGGTTGCCTGAAACCACCTGCGCCCCCTGAGGTCTAAGCCATAAAGAAATGCTGACCAAAATATTAAAGCACAACAAGACATTTATGTTTGTTCATTCGATTGACAGAGATGGACGTCTTTTCACGATAAACAAGAAACACTTTCAAAACTTGCGAATTATGGAAGTTGAAACATATTTAGACTTATTATTAATTAATTTTTCGCCATCCATTCCAATTTTAGAATTTTCCCGCACTCCATGACTTTATTACAAAATCTTGGTTTTATTGAAAAATCTTTTTACGTGTTAAATCAGTAATTTATATTCACTAGAATTAGATATAAAAGTTTTATAGCAACCAAGATAAAGGATAAAGTAAAAATTTCAGCTCCAATTTCAATTTTATATCTGAAGTAAATGAAATCCAAAATGCCTAAAAGCTTGTTTATGCTTTGTTTTGAATAAAAACACAGGGAAAAATAGAATTTTGACTTTACAGTTTTACGAGTTTATAAAGGAGGGATTAAATCTAATACATTTTCTTTCAAAGTTTTGTTTGTTTTCCATACATTTTGCCTCTTTCAATGTTAAGATTTGTTTATTCATCACCAAATATTGAACTAAAAATAATGTCAATGTAGACAATATCCTAATTATATCTTACACAACACAAATTTTTCCATGTCATCGAGGAAATAAATAAAAACCACAAACATGATCAACCAACTATACAAAGAAAAACGTGCACCGTTAAGCCATTAAGATCTCTTCTCCTTACCGTATATCAATAATCATTGATATGGATTAATTGTGAGAGGAACCTTCAACTCGGGCAGAAACGACCAAATAACTAAGACGAATGATGCGGCCAATGAGTTGCCAGAGCGCCATAACTCGCGCTGACGAATTCCATGCTCAAAGTCATCACGTGGAATGAGCAGGGCATGAAGAGGAAGCCACTGATTTATTAGCCGCGATGCCTAACCTAACGAGATACAAAGGGTGATTGCAACCACAAAGTATAAAAGAGCCCTTCGTTTTCACTAGGCCATTAAAGGCAAAGAACCACCCCTTCAGGCACTGTGCCCTTTGATGAGGCCCTTAGCACGCCATCTCTGAGCCGCTTACGACTTTCATAAAAGTTGCTACTGGAATGTGTCCTTCTTCTTTCATTGCACCCCCAACACAAACAGAATTAATTTTTTTGACTTAAGAAATGTTGCCAAGAATTCAAAAATGTAAGGAAAAAAACTTTTATTCATTCTGCAGAAGAGAAAGGGAGAATGGAATTTCAAATCACTGAGTCGTAGTAAAAAAACATTGTTGATGTATAACAAGACAAATTAACCAATGACAATTGAGTGATGGGGAGCAACTTCCGTGTACCAGGAAATGGAGATGTGGTAAAAAAAATTACAAATGGATTTTTTTTTTTTTTTGAGAAGGACAAATAACTATTGGCAGGCAATCAAGTTGAAGTTCTGAGACAAGCAATTGATTGAAGAGACGATCGAACACGATCTGGACGGAGAAAGAAAAACTTCACCACCTACTACAACCACCAAAAGTCGATAAAAGGTCGTGCTAGGCCCTTCTTCACCTTCTCAGTAGGGGGTATGTGTATACTGTGTGTGTGTGTGTGTGGTGTTGACTGTGGGCTGAGAAAATCTCCGCTGATGGATCGTTCACTTGGACATTCTAGACACCTCTTTTTCTCTCACATGTCTTTTTCTTGATGCTCTCAACGTCCTGTTGAAGGCCCACATTAGCCTATCAACCACAAGGGGATTTACTTTTTGTAACCGACTTGCGCATTGCTTTGTCATATTGAATTTGCGAATAATCACAAAGGGATGGTAGGTTTTTAGAATAACTTTTTTCTTTTAAAACAATGGGAAGTCACGTTTAAGTAAATAAAAAAAGGAAATGAAATATTGTTTTGCCTTTGAGATGTTTTTTTTCGAATATTGAAACTAACTCTTGGATAAAAGCACCAATAACAAATATGGAGGTCTTAAAAAGGACTGGTTAAACTTATTTATTATATTTATGACTATAGGCAAGCATTCTATATATAAGTTCTTATTTAACCGTTCAAGGGTAAGTTCTCAAGTAGGAGTACTATTTGTCTATGCAGTTCAATTTTCTCAGTCACCTCTTGTAGTTATCATATGCTAATGTAATTAACTTGAAGGAATTTTTTATCTTATTTAACTATTTAATGTAGTTTGTGCGCTTTGAGGTTTGCCAATATTCGCCGCAGACGTGTCAGTTAATGTAAGATCTAATCAGCTAAACTTAGCAATAATGCAATAATAAATAAATTAAAAATTCTTTAAAAAATAGTTTCTTCAGCTTTTTCTCCTTGCAGAACTATTCATTTGTGATCAAATGACTAGTAACTTACGATGGTCTTTTCAACCTCAAATTTAAAATGCAAACAATTTTTCATAGCTTTCTACTAAATTCCAAATTTTTAATATTGGAAAGTTACAGGAAAAGGTATTACAATGGCGCGCCTTGCGTCTAGATCATAAAACTCGATATACAAGTCAATTTGCAACACGCCTTTGCCAAAATTTAGGTTTGTATGCCCATGAGTTTGCTTATCTTTACAAATGAAGTGCATGAGGAGGAAATTTCCACACTCTTTGTCTCCTCACTGATTAGACATTAAAGTCAGTTGAAAATATTAAAAAGACAATTATAGAAATATCAAATCTGAGAGACAACATGGAACAAGCTAAAAATGTCAGTTTATTGCTTCTGTCTGTCAATATCACAATGCCACAAGCGATTCAATAACTATTACCCAAGAGAGAGAGAGAGAGCTATACAAGACAAAACAGATCGTTTCTATATATTTGATATTGATATATATAATATCAAAAAATCTTTTTTATAGTTATAAATATAATTTTTTGACATGTCTCCAACTGTAAAATGTTTTTGTAATAAGACTTTATTATCTTCTTTATTTTCCTGTATATATTTTTATGACCCTTTTCAAAGCTACTACTGCTTCTTTCATTTTGATCACGAGTAAAGACATAGTAAATTACATTGTGGTAAGGAACCTATAATGAATCTCCTCTCAAACCTTTACACAACTTCCGCCTTCACCTTGTGGTTCAACACTCATTTATCAACACAATATAGGAAAAGATCGAAAATGGCTTCCAGCATACAGAGGACAATCAAATGACTCCATTTTGCGGTTTTCCTATCGGCCTTCAAGAATAACATTATTATTATTTTTTTCCCTTTCTACACAGTTTTACAGTTGGCAGGAGTCATATATCAAGAGTTGGAGAATATAGTGTTGATTGGTTTTTGGTGGATTAAATGAAATATGAACATGTCACACTTCTTTTCAGTTATAAAACATTATTGAAAACTATTGACGACCTTTTATATCATTTTGGATTAAGCTATGTATGCGTTATCAGCAAGTAATTTTTGTTTGTAACAATAATCAGATGCGAGTAAAATAGTCTGAAGGGTGTAAGACCGGAAATTGCATTTCAAAAACCGCACATGCGCACTGCAAAAAAGGCCACAGGCGCTGATAGTGAAACCGTGCTCTGCTCATTCTTGTAAAAAGCCTGAGTTTCGACCAAAAAGTGCGGAATGATGGCGTACAACCTTCCAAAAAATCATTAAAGTTTCCAACGAATTCCAATACAAATTATTGCTACCACATGTTCTAAAAGAATGATAACAAATTTAACAACCCGCCTACACTAACAGTAAGTTAAAACTTCTACTTACAAACAACAAACTTTGTTGCAAACCCAAAAGATCATTAATAAAAATCTACTTTTAATCCAGAAAGAGAAAATTAATAAAATTTCCTCTCTCCTAATTACAATTTAATTTGTCGTTTGCAAATCACTTCCCTAGCATATTTACATAGTTGTATAAAAATTACCAAAGTGTATATATGAACGCCGTTGGGCTTGAATGCGCCACCAATCCATATGAAAGCGGCGTCAAAATCCCAAAGGGAAAAGACAAATTTCCGTTTCACTTTCTCTCTAACATTCTAAACTTTTAGAGAAACGAGTCCATCTTCTAAAGTGGGCTGGTAGAATACTTCAACCGTTTATCCTCCTCTTCTCACAAATCGATCGCTATCGCTTTGTTTTTAAGGGTCCAAATAGGTGATGTGTACTACCCAATACTGAGGAGAGGGTGAAGAGGAAGAAAAAATTGTAGAGGAACAAGTCAGACAGAAAAATGACTTGAGCAAAAGAAAAATGGCTATTCGATGATTTCCTTGCGTCGCCCTCTGAGAGAAAGTGATCTCGGTCGAGCATCTCAAGCGATAAAAAATAAATGACCTCGGAAATATCTGCTATACGCTATAGATATACACCGACGAGATGGCTGGCTAGGCAATGGAGGGAGGGAATGGTTTATGGATCCTTGCGTCTATCGCCCCTACAATCACGGGTCGTTCAACTTGGCACGCGCTATAAGACAATTCGCCAAGACACTCAACTGCACAGGTTGATAGCAGCCACCTGGCAGTTTAAACTAGAAAGAAATAGCATTTAAAGTAAGAAGAAAATGCAAACAACAAAGAATTCTTAAAGGGGTGAGGAGTTTACTATTTTGGTTTGGACCAAGTTTGGGCCTAAACGCAAGTAATGCAATATTGGGCGTGTTACTCTTGCAACTATTGTAATTGCTATGCAATATTTCATCCTAATAGTCTTTTAGTGGAGAGGTGGACAACCCTAGTTGAAAATATTACAATAAATAATGTGGTATAGTAATATGTATCTTGAAGTGATCATTACAAAATGTGTTTGGAAAAAGTGCAAGTCAATTTTAAGACTTACGTTTTTGAAGAATATTATGTATAGCATAATTATCATGTGACATGGAATTAAAATGGCTAAAAATTGCAAATGTGTGAAGCATATCGTGTAATTTACATATTTGAATTACAGAAAATGACAGTGAAACCCTGGAACAATAGTTTGAAATATACTTCTTTCAAAACTAGATACCCTACTAGTCAAGTTTTTTTTTCGTCTCTAATCGTCAAATTTGCGTGAGACAATGCGTTAATCGACGAGTTTTTATTAAAAAAAAGTGAGTGGGAAGAAAATAATTAATTTTTGATCCTGCTGTGATAAAATGAAAAATCTGTCATTGCAATGTGCAGGAATATTTCTTCAGAAGATTCATTACGGGTCCAAAATGCAATCAAAAATCTAAATCCGCACTTAAAAGAAAAAAAAATTCAATTGCAAAAAGAAAAAGAGAAAATGGTCAAACAACGACTGCAATGTCCAATCTAGAGGGGACAACAAGAGGAAGAATTAAACGCGGAATTTCAATGGAGTCTGCTTAGAAAACTTCAATTCCTTTATCCCTGTAAATTATTTAACGACCTATTTTAGGAGAGCCAAAGTCATTTTAAAATGTCTCTTCATAATTTCTAATTATACCCGGGAGTTTAATTTGATAAGTTTACGACACTATTTTGTCCATTTTGTCACTTAATGAACACAGTTACGCGTTAATCAGTTCTATAACTTCAACAAAGTTTTCATTTTACTACCCCTTACTTATTTAAAATAACTAATAAACCATTTACAACTATGTAAAAACTTTAAAAATTTTTTAACTGCTAACGATAAAATTTTCATTCTCAATATCTTATGTAATTCCTGAATAATTATAGCTGTTGCAAAGTAATGCATTTTAATCACAATATTGCTAATTCCACGGCTTGCAAATCACTCAACTTCAACTTTCTATCTGACCCCGTGTTATGCAACACACCCATTAATCACGTACAAAACTAATAAAATGATTAAATCCACACGTGCAAGAAATTTGTAAACGGGTCACAGTCAATGTTAGGTCAACTAGAATCCTCTCCATTACATAAGACACTAAAAGAAAATGGAGTGCAAAAATAAGATGACCACTAGCCCTCCATTACAACAGTGTGCGATTGGCGTGGGTGGTGACGGCGGCGATCTCCTGATTGTCAAAAACCATAAATCTTTGCTCAAGGGCGTCTGGACTACAAGCACGCGCTTGGCATGCTGGCGTTCGAGGCTGTAATTTAGCCTTTTCAATTACGCTTCGCCAATGCTCCAAAAAGACATGTTATACACAACTCGTCGTTGTATTGCAGGTGGGATTTCCATTGGATAGGAATCATTTTTCCCAAAAAAAAATCCATTCTAAGCCTATCACAGGGGGGAAGGGTAGTGAGCAAAAATTGGATTGAACCCCTGGGTAGTATAGCAAAGCGACCTCGCATGGCCTGTGAAGCAATGGGTGGCGCTGGCGTCCATTAAGGATGAAAACCAAGGCACCTAACTGCCTCGACTGCAATCGCCTAATGCAATTATTGGTCTACTGAGTGGAACTTTTGGGCGACCAGCAATTGCCTTTTTCCAGTTGTTTTAAGACTTTTTCCGTATATTTGTTTCAAAACTTGGTCTATTATATAATTCGGTTTTATCACTTATCAACATCCCATTTCCTTTTTTCAAATCCCTTGGTTTTCATTTTGTCATAAGCCAGCTAAAAGCTCCGCCAGAATCTCTCTTTCCCTCGTGGCACTCGAGCTTTGCAATCGAGTCAACCTTTACTATTTATCACGCATAAAGGTGCTAAGATTGCAGCACGGGTTAAGATCGTGGCAACAAATTCCACAGATTATCTGCTTAAAATGTACTCACGGACCATGGCACACCTTTTAATAATGTTAAGCTGGCGGAAATTAGTGCCAGTGTCTCTTATATGTCAAAGCTTGAAGGGAAAATATAAGTTTCACGTTTTTACATTAATGTGTTTATTTATATCGCGATTGCTTATGGTCAAAGACAAGTAATTGAAAAACCAATTAAAAATCAATCATCTTTGGCTTAATATTATTGAACTCTGGCCACAATTATAGTTAAATATTATAATTCCACTACTTTTTACTATTGGTTCTGTCCACTTTAATTTCAATTCCAATTTTTTCATTCATTAGATAGCCTTTACTCAGGTTAATGACATCATGCGACCAATATTTTCTTCATTATCTGCTGACATTAACTCTCTATTTCAAGTTGACATTTGGAATTAAGCAGTTTCCGTAATTAACAATAAATGATGTCAACATTTGGCATTACACTCTTCTATTCCAACGATTTATTCATTAGAAAAAAAAATGATAATCCCTATGCAACACTTTTCCCAAATTTCCTCCTATTGTTTTCTAATCGGCTTTTTTCTTCTCCTGAGCAAAACTTTAATCTCACATCTCAATTCCCCGTGCTAAATCCTTGCAGTTGCCTTCTTTAGCGGTCCATGTTCTATATCGACAACATTTTACTTGCAAATTGTTTTGGCAACAGGCACACCATTTATCACTCAACAGAACCAGGCCTTCCTCTTCCCACCCTCGACATACGACACCTATCGGACGCCGATCGATTGCGCCAAGGGTCACACGGCTAGGGAAAACTCGTCCTCATCCTTCCACCCCTCAATCCTCGATCGGTTGTTGATTGAATTCGTTGTGGGGGCGTCAAATTTCGATAGCGACACCATCTAACCTCCACCTTCACATTCTCAAGAGGAATTCACCTCCGAAGAGCTTAATCAAGGCGATCAGCAACGGCTGTTCTCTCCATTGGCATGCCTCCCGAGGAGTCACGAAGACGGTTCATCTCGAGAAATCATCTATTTTAATTAACGAGAATTACGTTTCGCCATTTCTCCTCATCATCACTAAGGTTATTTTTAAACTTTTAACAAAAGAAGAGTTTATATTTTTTTCCTCTTTAATTTATTTATCGATAATGGGCGAGCCGATAATCTTGTTCCCTAATTAAATAGGTGATTGGTTGATGTGATTGTTTAACTTTGAGGTAACAACTAAAACCGCATCGTGGAGTAAACATGCGATGCATGATTTACATTTGCTATCTTGAGCCATCTCATTCCCCCATCTATACATACTGTTCAATTGTGGGTGGAATGGTGCTACTAATATCGAGGTTGACCACTAACGACACCAAACGTCTTGCTGTTGTAATTTATTTGGAGGGCAGAAGTTGAATGTTACGGTTTGGGATTTCTGGTACAAGGGCACTTAACGGTCATGTCTAGATCGGTAAATAGTATTTTATTGCCGTTTTACTTAGAAAATTGCTTAGTTTTCACCATTTTGCACGTTCTTCGTACACACTTTTATTATTAAAATAGTCAGCAACATGGTTTGAAGAGAGCGGAGTGAAACTTAATGTCTTGCAACTTCAAACATGGCAGTTTAGTAGTTAGGATTGTGTTAAAATCGTATCTTTGAATTTTCAAGTAGAACTAATGTTGAACTATTAGTTTTCCCTCTTGCTTAGACGTAGTACGGAATCCCAAAGTGATACTTTCTCTTAAACTGCAATAAAAACTTTCTTAGTAGAAGTGAAGAATACATCACTCTGCAAATCTCAAACTGTCCAACTCGTGCTAGTGAAGGAGTGCAACTCTCCTAATCACATAAATAAACTGCAGTTGACACTACTGTTAAAAACTCGGAATACAAAAACATGAGGAATGGCTTATCATTTGGGAATTCCGCAAACATTTTTAATCTTGTCAAAAAAAATTTATTCGAAAACCCAACTCCCATCAAATTTCAGAATAAAATTTCCACCAGATTTATGTTGGGCTTGTTAAGCTCGCAGCCATTTTCAGATCTACGACCCACCAGAGAAAACAAAAACAAGATCTAAAACACTAATTTTTTTTTTCTTTGTAAACAACAAGAAATAAAAGTCTTTTTCAGAAAACACTTTTGTACCAGTGTTTCAAACCACTTTGCCTTTTCCTGTTCTTTCAACATGTTATCTCTGTCCTAATTCTACAAAGAAACTTTTATCACTTAATGTGACACTTAAGACTAACCATACGTCCAGTGAAATGATCCTATTCCAAGTCTAAATCTAGGGGTTTAAGAAAAAAGTAGTTGGAAACTCTTTCAAAAAAGAAACACAAAGAGTGCACAGAGAAGTAAACGAACTGAAATAAAATCAGAAATGTCTCATGTCAATCAGCAACAACGTTTCGTTCTAACTTTAAACTTGCCACTAGGTGGAGAAAACTCATTACAAGAAAAAAGTATTAAAAAAACTTCTAACGGTAGTCATAAACCAACAATTCCAAATGCAGTGAAAAATATTTCTCACGTGTGAAAACTTATTAATTTATTACATGTTAGAAAATCACTTTAAACACTAAATTAGAAGAATGCCAAAAGAGGAAAAAAGAAAAACTTAACTCAAACAAACAGAAATAATTCCAAAAGCCAGTACAAAGACAAGAAATATGTGACATCAGTTTGGCTTTACTAGCCTTGGCCTCCCATTTCTTTCAGTGAGAAAATAAGCTCCATTTCTGTTCATAGAAGCGAAGAAAAGAGAGCGAGTGAGTCAGGGCCTGTATATAGTTGTGTACAGCATTTATCTCAGCCGTCCACCAAAGGGGTCTTAGTCTAGTGCCCTTGCACTGAAAGCAGATATTGATTGTGGATTAAGGGAGACTTGAGCAAGCACTATGCCCGTGACAACGTGTGTGTAGAGGAGAACAGCCGTGGGATTGCCACCAGGACAAAGCGATGACGATGCAATATCAACGTCAGACGGCAGTTCGTCGTCCACCTACACCCGCTATTTCATATAGGGTTGGCTATTACCAACAGGCACAATTTTTGTCCTCCATCCTGCCAGCTTGTCTCATATGAGACGCGTCTGAAAAACTGACGCTACAAGCCAGCACGTTTTTTATTTAACCTCCTAGTCTTATTATTACTCGGCTATGATGTACGTGGGTGCATTTCACTTTCTTGCTTTATATGATATCGTAATAACAAATACTCTCAAGAAGTGTCAACAAATTTGTGATGATTTTTAGGTGTTTAATTAAACCATCACATTTTTTGTAGCTTGTTTCTTTTAAAATTCTTATAGAACTTTACGACCTCACTTTACACCTTACTTTTTGCTTAAACTTTTAAAGTAAAAAAAGCCGAATTATTATTTTGAATAATGTAAAATCAGAAAAAGCTACACGTATTATCACGTAAAATTTATTGGAATAAACTTAATAATTATTAAACACGTTTTCTAAATTTCATTCTCATGTAAATTTGAGGGCAAGATCAAAGTAACGTGCCTCATTGACCCCGTTATCAAACCTTAAATTGACGCCTATGACCCATTCCGTAACATGATTAAGGTTGATTCACTTTAGCCCATTAAGCTTTTCATGAAACTTTACATAAATATTCAATTGCGTCTCTTGTTCAATTTAAGATATGGTTAGCTTTTCAATAGTCGTCTTCTTCCTTCCCATGATCATATCACTCCAAAAATGGTTTATCATTCTTTTCACTGCCGACGCTAACCTATTTTTAGTTTTTTTTTTATTATGAACTTTCCAAATTTTTCATAGTATTTCTAATTAGCTAAAACAATTTTGATTTTAGTTTATATTTTAACACTGTAGCGAACTAGGGCCAATTTGCAACTACTCTAAAACTAATTTATCGTCTTAATCTGATGCTACATTCACCTTTAAGACGCTACACAAGTACATGTCTTAGCCATATTTTCTAATAAAACTAGATTTTTTTTCCTAGACATTAAAACTTTCTTATATGCCCTTCCTTTTTTAATATGAGAATAAATAAATACATATTTAGTTGAGGCATGTAAACAGTAACGTTTAATATTTCACATCTAAAACGTGAACCTTACCTTTGAGCGAAAATTTCAATATAATGCATCTGGGCTTGCTATGAAATGTCGAGAAGGCATCCTCCAAGGTATACAGAGAGAAGGGTCTGCAAGGGAGAAAGAAAAGGATGTTTATAGCATGTGATTTGGGTCATAAAACTTGCTCCTTAAGAAGAACTTCACAACCGTCTCTCTACACAGGATCGAAAGAAATGAAATGAAAATCCACCATACACGGTGAAGAAAAGGGGTTGTAACCACCACTTTAACTCTTCAAATTATAAACCCACCCCTTATTTCCCCCACTTGCCAACTTTTATGCCGTGATATCAACAAGGCGAATCTCGCGGGCTTTTCCTTCCCCCTGCTTCTGCTTTCTAATTGCGGTGCAATGGAGGGCGACTTAAAAATCGACTTTCCGCTTCAACGTTTTAAATGCTAATTAGTTCTCCCTTTCCTCTGCAAACTTGTGCGCAGCCTCGATGCCTTCTGAGTGTACATTTCTACGCTTGATGAGAGTCGTCCCACAAATCCTTCAAGGAGACTTTCAAGTGTTTTTCTGATAACGTTCGAAGTATCATTAAAATATCAAGAAATTTTCTATAATAATTAAATTCAAGTATTTTTGTCTTAAAAATCGATTTTCGCTTTTACTGAGTGGAAAGATATCGGCAGATCTGGTTTCTATGATTTAATGGTTCAATTTCTATGAATAATTTCGATGAGAGTGAGGGCAAAAAAAATTATTGGATCCATTTGATAGTTAAAGTTATTAGATTTTTTTTAAGGGGAAAATAGTATTTTATTGATAAATGATTTCGCAAGAATGAATCTAATCATCATCGATAATCGAATGTCGCCCAATTCTGCCATAATGTTAATATGGCTAATTTGCAACTAAATTGGTACATAAAATCAACTCGGGGGGAATATCGACTGAGAATCTGTTTATTTATACAGGCGGCTGCTTTTGAGGTCGTATTTGTTGACTAAATGCGCGGTAGGAGTCCACTTCCGGTTAAGTTATAAAATCTAATTCAACTGGGTTAGAATACTTTTTGTATTGACTTATATCTGATTATTGAGAAATTTCTTGCCACTTATAATCTTTGCAGTCTTTGGCAATGATAAGCTCAAGATAAAAGAAATAAAGACCCTTCCGGTTTTGTGTGCCTTTCAAACAATAGAAGTCAACCCTCATGGTTACCAGAGAATCCGAAATCTAACCCAATTATAAGTACCTTATGGAGCCACTCAGAATAAAGAGATAAAGCCAGAGAGGTCACAAAATCCTCTCACAAATCCCCTACTTCACTCCTTTAACAACCTCACACAAATCTTCATCACATTTTTTTCTTATTACCCAATTTCATTCTAAATTAAAACATTAAAAAATAAAACTTTTTTTACTGTAACACTCGGCGAAAATCTATTTAAAAAATTCTACTCGTGTGTCTACATTCTATCTGTATGCATGAGGCTGCAACTTTGTGATTCACTGCACTTAGTGCTACTTGCAAGATGCAAAACAACTGTTAAAAAAAAGTAAATTTTTATAAAAAAAAAAAAAAAATAACAGGCGAGAAGAATTCATTCTATTACACTTTTTCACTATTCTTTCTTTCATTTTCTCTCTCCAAAGTCACCCACCGAGCATATGGGGGTGAATCCGAAGCTGAAGTCACTTCGTCTTTTGCAGACAAGAAAATTTTTCTTCCGCAACTCAAGCTATAAATTTCGAAGACAGAAAGAAAATGTGAGCAAACGCAGTTCACGGACAATTTAAGCTTTTAAGAGAAAAAAATATGAAAAAAACATAAAAAAAAACTCATATTTTGTCCATCTTTGAACCATTAAGGTATTCTTCTCAGCTATAAAACACTTCATTTTTATTTTCTTCTGCCAAAAAGGAAAAGGGGTGAAAAATAGATGGAGAATAAAAGCAACACTTAGAAATGAACGAGGTTTCTTTTAAGGAATGGAAAAAAAAAAAAAACTTAAACTGTGTCCTACTTTCTTGAAAATTGAGTGAGACTGTGATAAGGATTGGTAAGTGAAGTGGCACAGGTCAAATTGAATTTGCTTCTCTCCCTCTCCTCGGTTTTTCCCTCGGTCAAACGTTTGGTATATAAAGTAAAGTGCAAGTAGAGCACTCTGAACGTCTGAACGGCGACTTATCAGCGCGTCCCACACAACATCTCCTGATTCAACATTTACCGCTAACAGATTAGGCAAACGTTGTATGCCAACAACATCTCTTGTCACTGACGTCAGGTTTACACAGAAGCGGTGAAATGACTCAAGAAATGTCAACTCTTTTAAACCTGAAAATGCTTTATAATTACTAATGATATAGAATAGTTTTAATAAACTCGCATACCAATTCAAATACATGAAATTTATTTTTAGCTGCAGATATTACCAGCATAATACCTATATATGAATGTTGAAAACTGTTTATTCAAGTGATGGAATTTCATTTAATAGGGCCAGTTGCGTGAATTAACTGCCTCGTCTGATTTGTGTTTAATGTACTGGTGCTAACTGCTTCATGTTAATTGGCTGATTCACCCATTAGTTGCAGCCAATATGTTCAACATTTGTAATGAGTGTGGAAAAGAGAAAAACTCGTGTAGCTGTGTAAGTGATTATCATTAACGAAAAGTTAATTCTTTGATCTAAAAATCTTTTTGTGCCTGCAACTGAACAACCACCAAAGGTCTTTTTCACGCTGTTTCATTTTGAAATGGATATTGTTATCTGTTGTAACTGATGTCGCTACCAACAAACCGATATCGCACAAAAAATGAACCGGGCCCAAAATCCCTGATACTAGAATTGGAAAACTGAACCAAAAAACCGATCACTTTCCAATTGAAACCCGACACCACATCACGTACAATAAAGCCAATGTCAGTCGCCTTGCAGGAGACATTTCTAAAGAACTTAAATCAATCACACGGAAAAGATATATTTGTTTTACAGTTTTAGGAAATACAACAAATCTTTTTATTTACCAATTCAACATTTGATGACCAAACCTCGACAGCTGCAGTGCGTTTTCCAAATACTTCCAGACGACAGAACTCCAATTTCAAACCCAAGTCCAAGCGTAATTGCTTTACTGCTGACACATTAACATCAGGAAATCTACCTAATTACATTCACATAGTGCAACCCGCATACGTAAAGTATTTGAAATATTTCAACTTTTTTTCCTAGTTATTCACTAGTCTGCATTTTTGGTTAAAAAAGTTGTTGGGATAAAACTCTTATCCCAACAACTTTTTTAACAAAAACTCTTTTCTAAACATCACACGCCAGATACAGTTTCTTCGTGTTTTGTTACGTATTGCAGAACATCGTTACATCATTTTGGGAACGACTTATCATAGTCCTAATTTAAAAAAAAAAAAAAAATTGGGTGCACACTTTTGTCACGTTCTTTTCAATTTTATTCTGCATTTATTAAAATCAAGGTAACATGATGTGGCAGGCATTAGTCTGAAAACACTGAAAAATTTAATGAGTCTTTTAAATAAGATTAAAAATATTCAACAAACTATCTTCCTAATATTAAATTCAAGTATAACGTAAAGCCTGAGGTTTAGTAAATTTTGATTAGTTTGCCAGTTCAATGAAATATTTATAGTATCTGTGTTTGACAGATGTCCTATCTCTGTTGCATATGGAAACTGTGTGTGCATAAAATCTAAAGGCTAATTGCTATCAACTTTTCCCCATAATATTGTTGCATTGTGAGTCAGATGCAATATTCAATCTCATAGCCTCTATTTTAAGTGTTTAAATAGAGTTAAAATTAAAATGTTTGCTAATTAATATCTATAACTCTTTTCTGGTTGAGTCAATTTTCCCTTTGTGTGTTTGTACCACTTGTAAGCAGTAGTCATACAAATTAATAAAAATAGCAAATTTATCCTTCCTCCCCTTACGCAAGTTTCCCTCTGGAGTCTATCAAATAAACTCAACCCTCAACTCCCTCTTTTTTACTTCTTAAATCCCCGCACGTGGCAAAGAATCTATCCCCTACATGTCGATTCTATATTTCTTCCCCTGTAAAAGAGGAGGAAGTGGGGGTCCACCAACAGCTGCCGGCACACGCTCTGTGGTTTTAAAGTACTACATTGGACCTCCCCGGCATGTGGACCGAGTCGGGCGACGGCGTCTCGACGCGTGCACCACTTTGACTCCCACGCCACGCAGCTCAATCGATAAATTCGCGCATTACCACAAGTCACAAATTCCCATAGGGGTGAAGCAAGGAACAGGGAGATCAAAAGGGTTAGACGGTGGCCCGGGATCAATCTTGTCGTGACTGTGAATACAAGACCCGAGAAAACGTCTTCTTCTTCTGGACCTTTTATTCATCGGAGCATGTCTCAGGGTAGGGTGTGATGAATACATGCATTTTGGCCCGGTTTTTAACATAAATCAGAGAATTCAAAAATATTCCTTTCTTTTCTCCCTTACCAGGGAAAAAGGCAGCTGGCGGAAATAAAGACGAGGGGAGGGAAAGGCGCAGGAGGGTAGGAAAAAAAAAAAAGAGGGATTTTTACAAAATTCACACAAATACACACTTGGAGCTTTTTTTCTTTGTCACGTGCCAGGGAGGGGTCAGTTATATCCCTCTCTAATTTAACCAGCTTCCCCGGCTAAAATAGATTTTAACCGATTCTTGTGCTTTTGAAAAAAACGTTTTTCCAAGCGTCGGCTTTTACAACAATTGTATTTTTTTGTTGTTTCACTAATAAATCGTTTTACAAAAGCAAAAAAACTGCTAGAAAAATTGCGAATTTAACTGTACACTACGTTGAAATTTTTATCCAACCAGAAAATGTGATCGTTCATTGATACTGTTTTGCTCTTTAATCGGCGAATTCGACCAAAACAGCATACCAAAAATATCTAATAAAATAGAACAAGACAAAATTTGTTTACGTATTACAATAGGATTGTATAAATGACATGAACAAAAAGAAAGTTGACAGCATCAGCTGATCTTTTTCCGACTTAAAGGAGTTGGCCTAATACTGTATTGATCAACTATTCTTAAAGAAATGGTATCTGTTTACGCAACCTTTAACTGATAATTTTATACAAGGCAATATTCTGTACAAGGTAATATTAGTTTACCATTTAAATAGGCAATATTAGTTTACCATTTAAATTGTTTATAATATTTCACAAACTAAACGAGTGTAGTGAAAAAACGGTTAAATTCATTTCTAAATTTCAAAGAAACTGATAGAATCACACAAAAAAAACTATACAAACCACTATTTCAATATTATTTGCTTGGCATCGCTCCTTTAGATTGTGAAATTTATACATGTTTGCATTTTCCAGACAGAAAACTTAAAAAAAAAGTTATTCTTAGCAGAAAAACACTTCTACTGATTCAAACCCCTCCAATATTTCCTCGAACCAAGCTCTCCACCAACCACCACAACAAACCTCATTTGCTTAATTCTTTTCCCCCAGTTGAAAAATCTAATTCAACTTTAAACTCTTTGTTTGCAACATAACTAGCCTCAAGACAAAACTACTCTTAATTGCTTTTCTAATATAGATACCAAACAAGAAGACAAAATTTGGTTTTACATAAAAACAGCGCGAATATCCATTGCTTAAAACGTAATCTATGGAAAGAACGAGTCCAGGTCTGCATATACCAGAATGACTGGGGGGACCAAAAGTCGACGTGGTATCGGAAAACCATTAGCAAAGGCACTGACGAAGGAGACGGCGGCAAAGGAGGGGGTTTAGTACTCGACTTTTCTTATTTGCTTTTTTTTTTTCTTCTCTATTTTTTTCTATTTCTTGGTGATTCTGTCAGCGAAAACCGGGGTGTGGAACACAATGATCAGCATGATGCAAATGCAATGAGTAGAAGCTTGAAAACGTTTTCTTATCTCTATCAGGAAGCAGATAAGGAACTCCTTGGAAATCGACACATTGCTATCTCACTCTTTACTTTTTTCAATTTTCTTTCTTCGATATCAATTGGGCTGAGACAAGTGATGATGAATTGCAAAGTAGCAAATCTTCATTTGTTTCTTGACGTGTACTACTTTTTTATAGCGACAAGTTTTTTTGGAACTTGAATAAACATAGTTTGCTAATGGTGTGCAGACAAATAAAACAGAGCTGGAGAGAGGAAAAGTAATTTATCATCTGATTTCTTGCAAGCATCTAACGTTTTGCAATTGTAGTAGTATTGTAAGGGTTACGATTAAACTGACTTCAGTATTATTACTATTATAATTATACGGTGTAAATTTGTTTAGAGTTCCCTAGAGATAAATTTAAAATAATTATATTTTTCTTATGAAAAGATGCTACTTATTCGCAATAATTTTATAGTATTAATTATAATGAAACTTTTTTAATCACGTGGTAAACTAAATTTCCCTTGAGACTAATAGATATTAAAGACGCTACGTTTTTAAGTACACAATAAAATTGCCACCCACGTGTTAAATGTATGCACAATGATAAGTTTTGACTTCTCTGAAGCTACATAAATAATCTAATACCTGAAACCCTGTGGTCCTTAATGTAGGTGTATCATCGTTTTCCCCACAGTTAAGTTCAAAGTTAAGTTTATATAATGCATTATCATTACCTATTCCATTAAAATACATACAAAACAAATTAGAAATTTGCATATTAATGAAGTATTAGAATAACAATTTCGAATATAATTTTCCACAAAAGACGAGATCCAGGAACTTTTGGTATCAATATACTACCGCAAGACATTTTTCTTAAAGTAGTGCACATTGTTTCAATAAGTCAAGGGTTTTGCAAGCCCACGAACTAAAAACACGTGATGACGCAAACCTAACTTTCATTATCGGACTTTTATGACGTTCACTCATCAACGTCGATCTTAATCCCCACAATTTCCTGAGCCATTTTTTTGTCCTCTCCACAATAGATGTGACGTCAAAGAATATTACAGTGTAGGCAAAAAAAAAAAAAATTCAATAGCTCCTGAAGCAAACTTGAGATATAATTAACATGTTCTGAATCAATATAAAATCTACGCTAAACTATTGAAATTTTTCTAAGATATATTCCAAACTTTTGTGAAAAGGGGGAAAAAAAAGTGGTTAAATGGCGAAAGAATCGGGGTAGTTGCCAACTCACCGCATACTCATTAGCCTCGTTACACACGCCGACGTACCTCGTTACAAGCAACTCATCTCTCCAGAGGGTGATAGAATAAGAGAAAGAAATAGACGCTTGTCTTTTCTTAATAGCGGCCTCATAAATCGTTCTGCCGCTCGTTTTCTCCACCTAACTTAATGCTTATCAGTGCAGCGTGACAGAGTGCGGAGACGCTGATTTACTCTCGCGCCAATTTCACGAGGAGAAGGTGGAGATGTGAGTTTGGCAAAGGGGTGGGCGAAGTAAGGGATTCGGGGTCGTTCGTTATAGCGGGACGGTTCAATTTCATCACGCCTGAAGAAAAACAACAACTCATCGATTGACCAACGCTGCCAAGTCAAACTCGTGCACGTTGTAACCCTTTTCTTCACCCTTTCCAGATGACTCCACCTAACGGATTTAGCCTGTACGAACCTCGTTTGAAAAAATTCCTTATTTGGAAAAATTTATAGAAATTAAAATAGAAACTAAAATAGTTGCGTTATCGGAAAAAGGTCAGTTAAGGTCTCTTGTCACATATTAAACAAAATATTTGTTATTATAAGCTAGGCGACCAATCATGGTTATCCCAACGACCTCCTTAATAACCCTAAGTTGATGTGCGCAAACTCTATTGCCAACTGATGTGTGATGCGCCACATATGACTAACATTAAATATCAAATTATGATCATACGTATGGCCATATATTACCATCCAGGGACTCTGCTGGATATGGGTTGTAATTCAATATAAGAGTTTGTAGTCAATTATGTACGATTATCATGACTATGTAAGCGTAATATCTCATTAAGAAAATCATAACTTTACAATCGTTGAAAACGTGGACAAGCCATGCTTAGTTAAAGCTGGTGGAATGCTTATAAAAGAAAAATTTACTGCTATGGTAGGATGGTAGGAGCACTTTTGCAGAGCGTTTGGTTTATTTTGGTGATTCAAACTAATCGTATTTGTGAACAGGGGGACTAATTTTTAATCAGCAAAAAAATCCTAGTGTGATTCCATCAACTTAATTTGGCAAAAATTAAGCATAATCATATTGGAATATAATTTTTCAATACATATAGGATTAGTTTACGATCATAAAAACCTTAAAAATGTTTACACTTGTATCAAATATTAAGCCATAAAAATAGTTTTAGCAAGCAAGGATTCTTCTACAGTTACACTCCTGCCCCCTTCACGTAAACATCCAAAAACATTCAATCATTTATGCATTATCAATTCCTGCACCATTGTTCTACAATGTAAAACTGATGTTTAGTCATTTTGGTGTAACAGTGCAGATTACGAAACACCCTGGGTAATCAACACATCTTGGTCGGCTCTTCTTATGTCTTCCACTCTGGTTTTACCTCCCACGCACTCTCACATAACTGAGGCTATAGACTGAGCTCTAAACTTAACCAAGACAATCAGAGTGTAATAAAATGTCCTTCTTCGACCATTGATTAATCCAAGTCTCAACCGAGAACCTTACCCGCAATTCTCATCTCTAGGGTTTCGGATTTAATCCCAGTAAAAGTGGCAAATAGGTACTTTGTTTCTCCAGATGTCATAAATTAGCATTTCTTACATAAACTATGACCGTCTACTTCCCAAATAATGTAAAAACTAATTTTACAAAGTTATATAAATATCTAAAATATAGTTTTAAAAGAACGCTGAAACAATAAAATTACATACGCAAACTCCCAGTAGCCACACCAATACGTTAATTAACGCAGTCGTGATAACAACTAGGATCTACTTCCCTTGTCCAATTTCACTACACGGAATTTTACATTTAAATGCAATACCCTATATATCTTGATGCTGATTCACACTTGCTAGAATTTCAAGTTGTAAAATGTTCTGCCGTCGTAATCAGCAGACTATGAGTGACAGCATTTGACTATGATTGGTTGTCACCCATAGTAAAATCTACAGAGTGAGAACCGAACTAAACTTTTTGTTATGGTCAGCCGTAGGCATTTCGTTCTCTACAACGAAAATTCTACAAATTGAGAATCGGCCGTAAAGACTTCAAGAATTGACAGCAAATAAACGATTCCCTCATCTACTCTATCCAGAAAAGAGTCTTTTCAAGCTCTTGTCAAAACACTGTCACATTTTTAATTTGATTCCGCTTCATCTAACCCAAACTCATGTTGCAGAGGTGTTTGAACCCAAGCAATCAACAAGATGCTCCGTAGAGGAATCACCTATAATGAAAGTAGATATTTTAATATGCATGATCAGCAAGCAGCTCATTTGACTAAGCCCAACCATCAATTTATATGCACACCAAAAGAACCTTGTTAAATGAACCACCGTTGCCCCTTTACACTGGACCCTCTTGCACGTACGCACTCATCATGTTGAAGGAGCCCTCTAAAGGAAACCGGAGAATCTTGTCATGAAGTTGATTAAGAAAAGCCCTTGAGCAACTCTTCCACTTTTTCTTTTCACCTTTTTTACCCCTCCATCTACAGGAAGAAGCCGTTGAACATCTCATATCCAAAAAGGGTGAGGAATTTTT
Organism: Pachymerium ferrugineum; assembly: GCA_034686365.1. NCBI lineage: Eukaryota > Metazoa > Arthropoda > Chilopoda > Geophilomorpha > Geophilidae > Pachymerium > Pachymerium ferrugineum. The sequence goes on along the minus strand of JAQGAS010000389.1, from coordinate 23,168 downwards.
CAATTTCAATTTCAACCAAAAAGTTTTTCAACCTCCAATAGATGTCGCGATATAGTCAAAGTTAGGTGTATTGAAAAAAATAGAAAAAAAATTCAAAATATCATTGATCGACTGGTGACAAAAATGACAGTAATAAGAAAAGGATGTAAAAATGCAAATAGAGAAAATATAAAAAAATATTCATGCTCCTTAAGGGAAAATGCGGACATCTATTTTAATAAGTTGATTGGACATTGTGATTGACATTTTTAGCTTGGAGGCCACTCTTGTAATCTAGTCTCGTCTACTCTCGTTCTCCTATCATCAGTATGCACTTGTTGCTCTCCCTCGACAGATGGAGACCCCGTTTATTTTCTTTGCCGCAATTCCACTCCGTACTCCCAGGAGATGTCACAACAAACTCAACCTATGCAATTTACTTCATAACAAGGTTAGCTGGCATCTTTAAAAAAAAATTTAACATAAAAATAAAAATAGAAAAATATGTAATAAAAGAATAAGAGAGAAAGGAAATATCTTTTATGGCAATAAAGATTTGGAATGAAAGAAAAAAAAATAAAAAAATAAAAATCGATTTTGGTGTATGATGGGGGATGACGGTTGAAAAAATTGGTTTGATTTGCATTTTTTAGAGGAGCCAATTTAAAATTTTGTTCGTTTTTGAGGTCTGAAATTGGATGAATTAATGGCGGGTCGAGAATTAATCGAGTGTCAAAAGGGTGATGACAATTTCTTAGAAGTCTCTTTTTTTTGTTTTCGGGTATTTGTTTTTGATTCATCGATTATTTTGGTAGAATTTTAAATTCAGTTACTGATTTTTTTTTCCCTCTAAAGGAAAATTCTGATATTTATATTGCATATGCAATAATAAATCTATAAATAAGTCAAGACATTCAAACATTCTGGAAATATTGTCAATAATAATCCATTATTTCGGACAAAAATATTAACCAACAGTGCTATTTTCATCATCTTATTCCAAGTTTTCAACAAATAAAATTTACCTCCGCGTGATAGTTATTCTTTTTCACTCTCCTGACGAAATATTACTAAAATTCTCCTAACTGCAACCAGTTCGTTTTTTTTCCTCCTCTGCACAGCTTGTCTCCAAAATCCTACACAAATAGAAAAAATTCCCAACCCCCACCTCATTTTTAATTACACCAAAACATTTCCCCACATTAAAAAAAATCGACACGGCGCAGATGTGAAGCAAATTAATCCCCAAAACCCTATGTGAGTTTAAGACCTGAGCATTGATTCACGCCAACCCGCTCTACAATTCACGCTTCACCAACGATTGAGTGAGGCGCATGCGCTAACAAGACGACGCCGGCCCCTTGCCTTGCCATCAACTCTTCCATCACTCTTTAAACGTACCCTTTTCACCATTAAATTTTTTTCCTCTCTGCTCTTCGCTTCTCCACTTGGCACTGATTCTGGCTAACAAATCAACTACCTCCGTCTCATCTCGAGTGCAGAATCACGTGCGCCACAAGATAATTCCCAAGGGATGTGCGCACCTTCATCATTTGGGAGGCCAAAAATGAAAGCTGCAGCTCTTCACCCAACCCAGTATTAGCTAAGTGATATCAGTCCCTCGTGCACCCGAGTCAATTTGTCTGCAAGGCTATTTTTTTTTCTTCTTTACCAATATAATAGCACAATGCCAGACACGTTCCACGCACGCTTCATGAGAGAAATCAAATATGGCTGCTGCAGCTTCATTTTTACCATAAGGCCAACCAGAAGCCAGAGTCAATTTATTCTTTCAGGAGATGTTCGTGAAGAAATGAGAAGCGTAAACGGAAAATGTAGACCTTATACGTTTGCTGATTTATTTCTAAGGTCAAATACTTCAAAATGTTTTAAACTTTAAAATTGAATAGTTTTTTTTTTCTTTTATGAAATACAATTGCTGTCACTTTAGATGTTATTGGTGAACCTTGACATTATTTTTCTTCTCCCATCTAAAAGAGAAACCCTTCAAGTTTTTAATTCTTTTTGTTAAAGACAATTGATGCAAGCTAATAGCAGTTTTCTAATGGTGTTGACCTTTAATGGTGTTTATTAAGAATACACATCAAACCAATCAAAACTTTCGCTTCGTCTTAAAAAATTGTCTGCAATTCTGAGGTGTGTAGTACTTATTTATTTTGCAGCAATCTGAAAGCAATTTTATCAACTAATGTACCACTTTTGGGCTTTCTACTCTTTACAAACTCGTTAGATTAAGACGTGTATTTCAAATTATGATTAACCAAATCAAGGTACAGTTCCAGTTATAAGTGCACTAGTCAAAACAAAAGTTGCATCATTATTTTATTTTCCTGTTATGACCCTCAACTCCATCATAATGTAAACAATAATTTCATTGGTGGCACTATCATTTCGTAACAAAATCTACAAACTGTAAATTGAGAGAAAACTATTTGTATATTTACCTTGATAAGTATTTTAACTTAATTAAAATGCTATTTCCTCAAGAACTCATATTTAAACTATTGATATAAAATAAATATTATAAATTTACTAAGTTTAGCTTATATTGTTCAACTAAAGGTTAGCAACGTGTTTATTGCAATAAAAAAATCAAATGGCAAGCTTCATCCAAATACCCTTTTCTCGGATACAAGCACTGCGTTACCATGATGATTACCATCTCGGTTGAGCAAGCGAGAGGTGGGAAAAAGTAAAATTATCACGTTGGTTGAGTAACATGAGATCTCAGAAGATACGAATCTCAATCTGGCTTCTTCTCTCTCGTTTCCCGCATCTTGTTGCTAAATCACCAGCTTACAATCTCCTCCCACATCCAGACAGGCAATTAAGGATAATGGAGCTAACGATGGAAAAATTAGCGACAAACTAAAGACAGAGACATCTACAAGGAACACCAGGCGATAGTAAGAGAACTGCTGTAAATTCTTTTTTTTTCTAATCTATTGTTGGTTTCAAAAGTTACTGGTTCCATCTAGCAGGTCTTTTACAAAGTTTTACTTTTGTTCTGCTAATGCACCATCTCGTAGCGCTCTAATTTAATTAATGAAAATCGAAAAGTGAAACTGAGCGTATTTTATCTAACACTCAGCTGGGAAATGTGTACAAAACTGCAACTGGTATTGAAGCCTTGAGATAAACAACATTGCGGAAGGCTAAGGTGTGTGTGTAATAACATGTAATGTGTATTACATAGCATTAACATTTGATTGACAGCTCAATAGATAGCTTGCCAGACCACTTTTTCGTTTAAAAAATTTCTACATTCTTCATGTATCTAATGATAATTTTGTGGTGTACATTTAACATTTTAAAAATATTATTCTATTGACATTTTATACGATATTACGCAATTACTTAATGAATTGTTTTGTTAAGCTTTACAATTGGGCTTTAGCAAACCGCATAATAAGTAGCCATTCGCTTTTAAAAAGTTAAATCTATTGAAATCATTTTCTTAAATTTTCGGTCTGATGATTAGCTCATTAGTAATGGAGAACTAGCATTTTATTCTATTATGGTTGCTTTGAATGTAACAATTTTTTTTTCTACAATAATACTCTTGATTCATAGTCAAAATAAGAAATTAAAAGTTACTTTAAACTGGAGCCCTGATGCTAAAAATTGAAATTAATACTAAAATCATCTAATCTAAAAAAAGTATTCGATCTGAAGAAAATCTATAGGAATGATTATACGATTTACATCTAAATCAGAGTAATTTGTAGGAAAAAAAAATTTTATTTAGTCATCCACAAACGCGCATCACCATGCAAATTAAAACACAAACATTAAAAGACAGTACAAAAATTCAAAAAAAGAAATTATTTAAATGCAAAAATTATAATTACACACAAAAACTTACCTTGTGCCAAAATCAATTTCTTACCAACCCCATTCAAAATTTAAATTTAACTTAGTTTAGGTGAACTCTTGCAGACTGTGACATTACATAATTTGAATAATCAAATAGAATTTCTGAAAATTTCGCGTCGTCTAAACTGCAGTACAGTTCGATTTTTGAGTGCAGGTTGATAACAAACATGCAATTATAACTTTAAATACATAATCAAAAACATTAAGGAGTTGAAAAAAGGCCTACCTTCCAGTTGGTTGTTGTTCTGTTATGCAAATGAGCGCCTTCAATTAATTCAAATACCGTCAGTTGCAAGTGGTTTTCATGGCTGACCAAACCAAGTGGGTTGCCACTATAAAAATAAAAAAAACACGCACATATAGAGAGTAAATTCTTTTACTACCTCCCAAGAGATGTACAAACAGAATAAAAACAGACATCTTATAAATTAAACAAAACGATAAAACCACACTTGAAGCAAACCGCACAAATTAGGTTTAATATCTTACTAAAAACGAGCTTTTACTTCTCAACAACTTTGCCTATAAATTCCTATTTTTTCCAACTAAGTTTTACCAGATGATCGTCCATGAATACCAATCGAGTTTGGATACCTTTCAATCCTCCTTTACACAAGTGGACTCCTCCCTAACCCGATCCCCTTTTCCTAAAGATTCTGTCTCCCTTTTTCTTCCCCTAGCATCGCCCGTCTTTTCTTTTCACTCCGCCAACCATTGACTTTTCATTACAGAACCGGAACTGGTGGAATGCAAAGCACCCTTCTAATTTTTTTTTGCTTTTTTATTTGCCGGAATAATTATGTTTCAACCCTTCGACACCGTCAGCGAAAAAAAGAAAGGGGAAGAGAGAAACCAATTGTGAAAATGTTTTAGATGAGATATTTTTTTTTTTTTTAAATCTGGAGGAAGGTGGAGTTATGAATGAGGAAATTAGCAATATTTAACTAAATGAGAATTTGTATGCAAATTGTGTTTACAAATGCTCCTAATTTAAATATAAAGGAATATTATATTAGGTTATCATAAATTCTTTTTTGGTTTTTAGGTATAAACATACTATTTACAATGTTTTATTCATTTAAAATTTTTTTTTGAAATTATTACATAACGTTTTATCATTATTTTTTATTCTGCCATTGAATCTTTTGAACGTTTATCAAACTGAGAAAGGCCATTCGTCCTCATTCTTCTCTTAACTCTCCAAAAAAAATGCTGCTTCGACAATTTTTCTTCACGTTATTAAAGACGAATTTACTAACTTTGATCTAACTTTTTACTTCCCTATCTCTAATTGATTTTCCAGTTACAGTTGAATGGTAATGAATGTCGTTTTATAGTCAATCAAGAGACCTAACGACACTACTAATAATCAAATCTCAAAGATTATAAATTCACAGAATAAATCTTTCACGAGATTGCAATTACATCTATGATTCCAATTAATTTATAAATCAAATTCAATCATTTAAGCAACAAATTGATGTTTAAAAATTAATATGATGAGAAGGAACTATAAAATGAAGTTCAGTATTCACCCATAGAAAAAAAGTCTTAGAGGATAAAATTTTTCGTACTTGGGGAAAAATGTGCAATATGAAACGAAGGATTTGTGCGTTGCCCTAACCTTCCGGCCTACAAATAGCCTCGTTTCAATGCAAATTCCACGCCACCAAAGATTAACCGTTTTTTGTGGAATAGGCGAGGAGGGAGCATATGGATGGAGAATTGCGGTTGGTTTCTCCCGCGTTCGTTTCGGCGTCCAGGTGGCCCAACCCGACAGAACGATTGCAACTTTGTTGAATCAATACGGAAATCGGGCAACTTGTCTGAAGCGGAAACTCAGACGCCAAATCTCGGAGGAAACCAAACAAATCTGGCAATACTCCCCGAGGGATGAAGAGGTCTCTCTTATCTCCTCCGGCCCACGCCCGACGATATCTCTGGGGATATGGGCAAGCAACAAAATGATAGAACCTTCAATTTGCCCCCTTTTACATCATCAGGGAAGAAACCAGTTCCTAATGTTGAAAAAGAATTTGTAATTATAACCACGTAGGTCATCTCCCTTTGTTTTATTCTCTAGGAACATGATTAATTACTGCATTCATTTCTCTTTTGTAGAAGAAATGTAAAATAACACTGAACATGCCTAACGTTGAAGAAAGAAATGTAAGTTTTAAAAAGACTGAAAAAGACAGTTGGTCTTATGGAACGGACTGTTAACCCTTATTAAGATACACATAAATCACTTTCTTATTAAATATAACTTATTGTGTTGTAATACCGATTAGAATATACTCACTGGCATATATTTGGCTTTTCTAGCTAGTCATGCGTACACGCTTTGGCTTTAGATGAAAGAGCCACATGCAATATATACCATCCCAATTCAACATATATTAGTAGGGCTAGTGACTGTATTAAAACCAATATAATCCGAATATTGAGACTATGATGTGGTGACATTTCAGGTATTTTTATATAAATTTAACTTAATCCTCTTAAAATATTTCCTAATTAAAATTCGTTTTTTAAATACATCCATCCCCCTTGTTTAATTATATCTTTTGATTAATAGTTTCACCACAAATAATTTCTTTCCAATAACCAACTTGCAACACTAATTATCGTCCTGTTTGCTCCTAATACAGGGCATATTCGTAAGTTAGCAAAATTATAACTCAAGTTTTGGTTTGTGGTTTAAAACTTTCCTTTATATTATCTCTTTTCCACGTTTAAGTCTAATTGGTAAAACTGTTCCGTGAAACCTCTGGTGGATTTTTAAACTCAACTATTTTTCTAGCTCATGCAGACTGAGATTTCATGAAATAAATTTAAATTGTGAAAGTTTTAAGACTCCAGTCGCTGCAGAGCGGAAAATCTAGAGTGAGTCATAAATCGTAAAGATTAACCTTACATTCTGTATTCAAAGAGTATTTTTTATTTTTTTCTCTTTAAAACAACAAAGAAAAAACACTTTTGTTGTCGTCGAATGACATATTTTCCTCTCAAATTTAAATTTATTTAAATTTATGAAATTTGAAATTCATCTCTTTTTAAGTTAAGTGCAAAGTGTAATCCTCTTGCTGGATTTCAATTTGAAAATTTTGGGGTTTCCGTTCATGAAACATTTACACTTCGTTTATTAAATTTACATAGGAATTACTTTTATTTTTATAGTTTAAAAGGTAACGAACGGAAATTACTTTGGAAATTACTTTTCGTAAAGAAAAATCGTAATTGAGATTTACCAATTTCATCGTCCCTCGACGAAACCATCATTGTAAATTCCTTCATCCATCAAAATAAAAGAAAAAGAAGAGAGCTGTAAAAGAAAAATCAATTTAAAGGCTTTTAATTCGGTCCCTTCATTCTAATCAATGAATTATTGACCAATTACAAGAGGATTATATCCCTACTCAGGTTTTGTGTCTTTTAGACACAAATCTCACCTGTCTTTACACGTTCCGTCTAATTACACACTTGGGGTATAACATTCAAGTTATAGACCACTTTTCAGTCTATGTTTATAACTCGGGAAAGAATAGGATTTAATCTTAGAAGTTAGGCCTATCTGACAACGCTGCATGTGCAGTAACTTTACAAGTGTTAAAACTGGCCACCAGATGGGGAAAATTTGCAAATTGGGATGTTATAAAAGCTTGATATTCTGTGTGGGGTTCCTTCCAATTTTTGGGGAAATCTCAAAGGGGAATAAACACACGCGCTGAATTTGAATATTTTAAATTGCGGAATACCATAAAATATTTAGAAATTTAGAATAACTTTTCTTTAGACTATGAAAATAAATATATTAGAAATAAAAATTCGAATAAATTCTTTAACTTCAAATTGTTCAACAACATTACCTACCCTCGCCCTATTCTTATAGCTAACTGACCCTACTAAGGTCAGGTGAGTCAATTAATCGATTGATTAGTTGGCATCTGCTTTGGAAACCCCTTTAACTTCTCCCTGACGCCACCTGGGAGAGAGGGCTCGTGTCATGCTCACGCAGTTCTCTCCTTCCCTCCCCTCAAATTCGCCCCCTTTCCTTTTCTCCGTGGGTAATCTCGTTGGTTGTGTGGTAAGTAGAAAGAGAGGAAATTTCATTGAAATAGACGTGCAGCCAATGACAGGTGACATTTTGATCCGTAGCGGAGGGAAAATTTAATAAATTTAAAGCTGATTGCGTCGAAACAACGAGGGTGAAGAATAGAACGCCTAAGAAACGCTCGTCCCCCAATCAAGAAGTTAGAAAATGGCAAGACCCGCGTTGAAATGTTCGATTACTCTTACACAAGAATTTTCCTATCATTTTCTTGGAATTGAATCAATCTGTTTGTAACTGGGAAGTTGGATCGCTCTGATTTATTACCAAAATTCTGCCGCTTTGGAAACTAATTAAATGAATTTTTTTGTTTGTTTGTTTCGATTGGGTTTTGTTTTCCACATGTCTTATTTGGTTTCTTGTACAAAATTGGATTCTTAATTAAGTGTGACCCGAAATTGTAAGGAAAAAAAAACCGAGTTTGGAAGGCTTGTGGGAAATTGAAAGTAAATCTAAACATTTATTGTATTGTTTTAATTAAAAACAATATTTTTTTCCATATGGACTTTATTTTTTCTGAAATTTATAACCAATCAACTTTCAATTTAAAAATGCAAGTTATGGGATATGGCTCCAATTTGTGGAGGTTCAAACCAGCAAAAACAGAAAACTGTAATTGATTTGATTTATTAGATTTTCTCACTTTTGACATTAACCTTTTTTTTATTCTAATCAAAAGTTTTAAATTTCCGAGCATTTCCTAACCAAAAAAATTCCAAATTGAAAATTCTAAAAAAAAATCTGGATTTTACTTCCCACAGAACCCAACTATTAATAAATATTTATATATTAAATCATCAACATACGAAAAACCGCGTTCACATTCCCTCAATCCCAAAAGCATCGCCATTGATTGACAAGGTTGTTATAAACGGTTCACGCAATACGAGCACCCTCTTCAGAACAACACTGCCCGTGAGACACAGTCAAACGAACAGATTGCTATGACAAAATGAAGAAATCTGTCAAAACTGAAACTCAAGAGCGAAAAATCTGACAATATCGATCCGAATTTACGCGTCAAATCAAATATGTTCACACTTACGATTTCGCCGCATATCACCAATATGTGGGCCCGATGCCCCCTCTAAAAATCCATGGGGCTCGCACATCGTTTTCTAACCTCTTCATTGGTGTAGGTTATCCACCACGCATTGGGAGAAAAGCAAGTAGGCGGCACATGCGATTTGAAGAGTGCGTCTGCGATGCGTTGTCTCGATGGTGGGCGCCGCCAAAAGGATGAAGAAGAGTAGGACGCGTGTGGCCGCCTTGCCGTCTTGGCTGGAGTGATTTCCATGACAACGAGAGAACGCGCAAGAGCTGCTGCTCTGCGCACTCGTCAGCGCCCTCTGGCGAAGACATAAGCAAGCGCAAGATTGACTTGTGGATTGGCAAGCTAACCACGTGACTGAGGAAAACTGGATTTTTTGGTACTCTCACTGAATCACACGTTATTACCATACCAATGAATCATAAATATTTTTTTTTTAAACTTACGAATTATTCTAGTAATAACACTTTATTGTTTTTCTATTGTTGTTGTAATTATTTTACAAAATTATTTTTAGGTTTATTTTTCACCATTAAATTCAGGTGTTGTAATTCAATACTTTTCAGTTTCTTTACCTTCTTTCTTTTTTGTTTTTGTTATGTAACGGAATGAGAAAAGAGAGCCACTATTTCCCTTCCCCTAGAGACGTGTCTGTTGTCTCTTTATTCCCATCTGTCAACCCATTGATTCCACCCAGTGCGGCAAAGGGGATGCGACTGGCTCAATGGGCACCTCGTCCAAATAGGGGAAGGGAGAGAAATGCTCGTTGCACTCTGTTGATTACATCCGGTTTGAAGAATTCTGTAGATGACGTGTGGTAACAACTTAAAATCTCCAGTTTGATGTTTACTTTGCCTGTTACGATTTTAAAACTATTATTAAACTACAGAAATATTATTTTTAAAAACGCTCACCTTTTTATTTTCTACAACTTTACACCTCGGAAAAAGGATAAAAAGGATATGGAAAAAAAAATCCGGTACTCAGCTCAGATAAAAATCCCTGGTGAATTACAGTTGAAACTCTGCAACAGTAAAAAAAAATTAATTAAAATGATCAAAAAAATATTTACAGTACCAATTAAAATAAATTTACATTAGCAAAAAACTTCTTTTCAAATTTTTAATTCTGTTTACTTTTCCCACTTAGATACCTCCCCTTAAGTAGTTTGAGCCCCTTCCCTCGTTTTTCATGGTCCCAGTTGTGTAACCCAGCCAGGTGTTCCTGCAGAATGCTTCTCAGAGCAGGTGGTAAGAAGCCACGGGCCTGTACAACACAATAGCGCAGCCCTATCTTGCGCATGTCCCCTTTCCCTTTCAAATAGTGGGGACTCGACATCATTTAGTTTCCAAAATAAAAATGCGAAAATTAAAGTTGAGAGAGAATAAGACATAAGAAAAATTGTTGCTATAACATTACCAGAAAGCTAATCTAAAATCGACCTTTAAGTACGAGGGTTGTGTGTAATTTAGAGGAGTTTTTGGAAAAAAACATCTTTTTTTTTTAGTTATTGAGTTTTTAATGATGATTTTGTTACTGATTGCTTACTTGCTTACGAAATCTTCCTAACGAGCATCTGAGAAAGGCTGACTTCATTTTGTGTGACGAAACTGTTGAAAAACATTTTCAAAGTTAAGATTAGGGTTATAAATGAATAGATGAAAAATAAATAAGTAAACAAACAATTGGCTGATCCAAAATGATTTAGTTCGAACCAGAGTTAATACAAGGAACGAACATAACTTCAATCGTGAAGTTGAATCCGTATGTCTGCGAAAAAACGTATACAATAGTTCAATTAAAAATGCAAAATGCGTTGAAGTTATCAAGCTGTCATTTATGAGCGTTGGTTTCCGGTAGAGGTCGTCTCTACGTTCACTCACTTTACCACTGATGGACCTCGAGGCTATAGATGTTTTGTCTGGAGGAATTCAGCAGGAATCAATATTGAGAAAAGGCATTGCAACCAAGTTCATTGCATTTGACGGAATCCCCCAAAGCGCATTTCATTGGCTGCTTAGTTTGCGCAGACGAGCCAAGTCACACTTTGCTGGTGCAGAAAGTGCCGTGAAAACTTGATGGCGTTTGGATTGCTGCCAGAGGATCCCAACACTGAATTTTACTTGTTCAAAATCCTCCCCTTCGTTTTGGGTTTTGGCAAACTAAAGAGAAAGTGGAGGGTAAACAGTTTTCTTAAAGAGATGAAGCAGAACATGGCCAACATCCGGAATAGGCCGAAATCGTACTTCGATGATGTTCAATTGTGTGAATATTCGCTCCGGTGGCTCGGAAAAGCTAACTCAATCATCTTTATGCCCTCTTTAGCTTTGTCCATTTACCAATATTTTGATTCGTTTCACTGACATAAAAATTTTATGATTCCATGGGTCGGAATTTCTTTGTAGACGTATGAGTTCGTCCTTTTTAGCATGGTTTAGCACCATCGGGAGAACATTTTTTTAGAGACAGTGTATGTTTACATACTTTATATTAATAGGAACTATATAACATTGCACCTAGAACGATATACCTATACCGTTCTAGATTGCACATTGAAATTTTTTTATAGTAAAGTACATTGTTAAAATTAAACGTTTCTTATTAAAATAAACCTTTCAGAAATCCAAAAATCTTTTTATCAAAATAAAATTTGCTGTGAACAGATAACGCTACACAGTCGCCATCTATTGGTTTTGAAACGACTACTTACTCGATGCGCTTATTGTGACGTAGCGCAGCCTAGTGTGATTCGACGTCCTTACTGCTCATGCGCGCGAGGATCCTGGAAATTTCACCATAAGTGACGTAGTGTGACGTTAAAACAATAACTGTTTGTCGCAGTATCTTCAGGTAGGTAAGTTTTCTTTCAAACATCGCTTCTTCCATCTTTGTTTTCAAAAGTGTAATATTTTGGGAGATAAAGTAGTCATCAGAAAACAATTAGGATCACTGACTAATACATGTAACATTAAGTTAAGGGATCAAAAAACGCGGTCTGTGCTTAAGCCTAACGCCAGGCCTAAAATGGATCAAAAAGCTGCAAAAAGATATTGAAATTTGTGAGACGATCAATAATCAAGCGATACACTGTTTTTACTATCTTTGCTTACTTTGCAGAATGGCACCAGGAGCAGCAACCAAGAACAATAATATTCTCCCATTGTGGGGCAACGACAAATCTATGAATTTGAACAGTTTGATTTTGACCAACATACAATCATCACACTATTTCAAAGTCAATCTTTTCGATCTGAAAACTTACCATGAAGTTATAGATGAAATATACTACAAGGTATGTAAGTAACTGTTCTTTTATTACCTGTATATAGTAAAAGTTATGCTGAGGGATTAAAACATGTTGCTTGCCATTGTGTTCAAAATTACAACTTACTCGTTTACAGGTTACGCATTTAGAACCATGGGAGAAAGGAAGTAGAAAAACCTCAGGACAAACTGGAATGTGTGGAGGGGTAAGCAATTACGTCTTATTCGCAATTTAAAAATTTAAAACATTTTCATATTAAGGTTCGTGGTGTTGGAGCTGGAGGAATAGTATCAACAGCATTTTGCTTGTTGTACAAGTTATTTACACTTAAATTGACTCGAAAACAGGTTAATGGATTAATCACACATTGCGATTCTCCGTATATTAGAGCATTGGGATTTATGTACATAAGGTGAGACTTTAACAAATTAACTGTAAATAAACTTAATTGAAACTAAAATGTTAATAATTTAGGTATACACAACCACCACCGGATTTATGGGACTGGTTTGAAGCGTATCTTGATGATGACGAGGTATGTTATGAAGGAAAAGAACAACATTTAAAAATTATAGAGCTTTCTTTTTAAAAAATTAAATTTGCACTATAAAATTAATACAAAACAAAATTAAAAACATTCATCAGCCATCTTATGTGTAAAGTTTTAAATAATCTCGGTGAGTATAGCAAGCAATTTTTTTTCTTTCATTTCAAATTTGAGATTAGCACAAATTGTTTTTTACAACCTAACAGATTTTGTCTGCCTCTCCAGTATGAGAAAATTCTTTAAGAGTAAAGTCCCAAGTTTTGGTTGGTTGGTTTTCGTTGTCGTCAACTCATAGGTTGTATTTACATGTCAACAGGTGGGTCATGTATCACGTTGTAATAATTGTAGGGTTCTGTATTTGTCTTAATTTACGATTTTTATGTGTGCATTAGCGGATGATTCCTGAAACTTTTGGAAGTCCATGTTTTAAAAAAGTAATGAAACAAATTTATTTTTTTTCTTTACCCCGTAAATAAAAAAAAAAAAATGAGGAGTTTTTTCCCCCATTTGTTTTAATTTTTTTAAAAAATGTTTTCTTGAAAGAAAAACTTGTATTAAAATTATTATTTTGTACACTTCAGGCATGTAGGACAAGCGATTTGTGAAAAATGAAGCACAGTGGCTTCATCAGGAATTCGCTTGGTGACGGAGACGAATCTTCTCCCTCTCCTAAGAGGTTAACAACACCCACATCATATCAACCAGTCGTTTTTATATACGCAATTTTTGTCACAAAGCTTTTGAAACATTTGCTTGTATTTTTTTTAACGTTTTACCTATTCATTGGAAAAAGTTATTTTCTTAAAAGTGGCAATCACTTGTTGACATAAATTTCTTTTTAAAATGGGAAATTTTAAATGCTGAGAGAGGCAGGAGCCAAATTAATTAATAAGAAATTTAACTTGAATCTATTTCTTTCGGATTTAAAAAACCGAGTAAAGAAATGGGTTTGTTGATTGTTTTAAATTTTGAGAAATGGGAATGGAGTATATATTTTTTAAAAAAAATAAAAGGAAGGTCTCTTGAGACTTGCATATTAATTTTGTTTAATTGTCTTTCTAGGAGTTGGACGTAAAAGCTGGAGGGGGTTGTATAATGACCATCGGTGAAATGCTACGTCATTTTCTAACAAAGTTGGAATGGTATTCCACTTTGTTCCCAAGGATACCCGTCCCGATTCAAAAAGAAATTGAGAAAAAATTGGGCAGTTTGCCACCGCTTTCCAAAATGAGCAAAGCGGTTGCAAGTAAAGACGGGCCTGCACCAGTAGTTACCCAAGAATCCAGGCACATTCCTGACAATGAAGTATCATGGGGTGAAGCTGAACGCATATCCAGATTAAGAAGGTTCTGAAAAAAAAATTGTTGATTAATCTGTTTTATAATCCATTCATTTGTACCAATAGATCGGCAAGTCGCGAGCGCAGAGTTCGTCGTGATGATAAAAAAGAGAATGGAAATGGTAGTGGAAGACAAGAAGAGGAGGAAAAACGCGAGGAACCTCGAGGGAAATCAAGTAGAGATGATAAACGAAAACGAGAAAGACGATCAAGTGGCGACATTGCTGATGACATAGCGAGAGAGAAAGAAAGGCAGAGAAAATGCGATTCGACAGATGACCACAGAAGTCGCTCTAGAGATAAGAGATATCGGTACGAAGACCGGAAAAAATTTTAAAATCAACCTAGGAGGTGGATTCATAGAAATAATTGAACGCTAAAACTAACATTTCCAAATTACTCATTATGAACGCCACTTAATTAAGAAAACAACTTACTTATTCTTATTTACCTGTTTCAGATCAAGAAGTAGGGATCGCCGCCGTTCAAGATCGCACAGCCGAGACCGTGATCGCCACCATCGCGAACGCCACCACCGAAGTCACAGTCGTGACCGACATCGCGAGCGTCGATCAGGCTCACGCACTAAAGATAGGCGGTGATTGGATGTAAAGATGGAAAAAGTCCCTTTTTTTTAAATAAGTGCATCTTACAAATTATTTTTTTAAAACCAACTTAAGAGACATGTATGAATAGGAATTGATCAGATTGGTGTTTCAGACGCAATAAGTGTTACATAAAGTAAATTTCAAGTCGAAAATTTAACTTTAAAATAAATACTTGAACATGTAAATTTTTTTGTGCATTGATAAAAGTTAATGGTAAAGCACTACAACTTTTCGTATTGTAGGTCTTTATTTTTCAGAATAAATGGAGGAGCAAAGTTTTAAGATTACTCGTATTGAGATGATTTGTAAACAATACGCAAAAATAAACTCAGAACTTTGTTTCACAGGAAAAGTAAAGCAAAATATAGTAGAACACCGAATAAGTACTACGGTCATTATAAAAACAGAACTGTGTTCCCAACATGAAATGACGACTCCCTAACAATTCTAGATGAATAATTTACAAGAGAAAGAAAACAATTCAACAAACATTATGCAATAATCTGACAGATTTGGTTTAAATCTGCACATAACGCATAAATAAGTATTCAATATATACAATGTATTCTGTTTGATACCTTGGACTACACCCTAGTATTAGGTAGCATTGGGAAAGATGAAGGAGCTGAAATGTGCGGACTCATCAGCGTCTGGGCGTCGAATTTGACAGCTGGTGGTTCTGTTGAGCAAGGCTGGATTTGCACGAAACGTCGACCTAAGATTTTAATGGCCGATACTTTGGCACGTTGATAAGCATTGACTGTGCTAAATCCCAAAAACCTTTAAAATAAATAAAGAAATTTTTAAATCAATTTTAAGTTTGTAATAAAGCTCTTGAATGAAGAGATTAAGACTATCAAGAAGTTTCGAGAATTAAACTATATAAATGCAATCCCCATACATAACAAAAATAATTATTTACGTACTTTAAACAAACGTATTCGACAAGAAGCATCAATCCAACAGATAATATCCTTAACCCCGGATCTTCATACAACTGAATAACCGTCCAAGCACCGGCCGCCGATGCACACATTACCGTTACAATTGACGCAGTGTACAACCAACTCGTTAATGTAAAGCCGGCTGGCAACCATGGTTGCCCTCGTTCCAGTTCATACTACAAATATTAAACAAAATAAACTATTACTCTAAAAATTTATATATTTTCGTAGTTACCGATTCATTGCACACTTTACACCGTAAGTTATCTGGGTTATCAGCTGATTCGACCAACCACTTTCTTAAACAATCATGATGCACGACGCCTACATCGCCTTTACATAAGCATGGTTGAATAAGAGGCCCTGAATCTTCACGATCATCATAACAAATAAAACATTCGGGTAGTTTTTCCAAACTTCCTGTGGCACTTGGTATGGAGCCTTTTTTTAATATTTCAACCTTAGTTTTGTCGTGAACCAATGATTCAGCTTCTAAACGCTGGGTTTGAACTCTGTCCAAATCAAGTTTTTTCAATATTTTCTTTGGATTTAATATCCACAATTGCTCAGGACTGAAAAATACATATTATTACATTGTACATTTCGAATTTCCTACAAATTTTACCTTATGCAATTCCATAAAACACATGGAAACCATAATGCTACTCCCAACTCCACTACCCTGAACATGACATCGTGACAATTGCGGCTTAAAACAGGAACTCTAGAAATTATTATAAATCAATTTAAAATTTTGAAAAACTCACGAGTAAGTTCAATTTACTTGTATTTCCAGAATTGCCCTAAAATTTCTGAGAAAAGGAAGCAGACTGTTATCATTAGCATGCATGCTTGAAATATTAAGCCGAATCGTGATTGATGAAGTTGGGCTGTGTCAATGCAACGTACGGGGCCAGACGCAAATGCTCCGCGAATCTAAAAAAAATTTTATTGAAATTTTTCAAAAGTCAATCAAAAATAAATAGTAACCTTAAAATAAACTTCTACTCCATAAAATAGAAAAAATATGACCACAATGAAGAGTAGAACTGCGTAGCATCCATTAAATATGTGACTCAACATACTCTAAAAAAAACCTCAGTTTAAATTTCATGATAAAATCTTCCAAGGGCAGGTCGTTTACCCTTTCCACAGCCAAATGATCAGAATATTGACTCAATATTAATTCCGCGAGAAGGATTGAATATGTGACAGCATTAAATGTGAGGAATCCAATTATCGACTTTGTTAGAAAACGTGGTTTATCCCATCGTACATTCGGCAGATGGAACACCTGAAAAAATAAACAAATTCTTAATCATCTAATTTCTTATCTGTGCTCCCATTCAACATAATATCAACTGACCTTAAATAAATTCAAGGTAACATTAACAAAGAGAAATTAAAATGCAGGTTTTATTTTATCAGTTTCTGAGTGCAAAGTCATTATGAAACTAAAATCATTAAGATGATTGGCTGTCAGATAACCCATCACCATACTTGATTACAGTTTTTTTATAAAGCAATAAAAGTTGCTTATTGTCTATTTTCATGAGATCATCCAGCATAATAAAAACACTTAATGTTATTCTTAACTCTTTTCAACTGTCTTCCGGAAAACTTTATCCATTATATTATTTAACCAAAATAAACACTAAAGAACCATAAGCATTTAAAATGAATACCCATAGCGATTTGATTTTAAATGATATAAATAATTGTATGAAATAGCTGCAACTCTTTTTTCAAATCAAATCTTGCGCAACTTATTACAAACGTTTTTTGCAGATTATTCATATAGGATTTCACAATTACAAACTTTTAAATTTTCGAAAAATAGCTTGTTTTGTTGTTACTTTAAATTTATTCAGAAATACAATCCAAAATTTCAGGTATGAATTTAGGATTGCATTATGTAATTCAATTCTTACTTCAGCCCAAAAGCAAACGATCAGAGATGCTCCAGTCAATAAAAATGTGTAATATGCTGATAGTAAGTTTGGAGCCCAAAGCGGGGGTCTTTTTGCCTAGAAATTAAAATTATTATTTCATTTGACAATTTTATTTTGCATTTACTCACCGATGATGAAAAATAAACGCCTCTAATAAGTGACGCTATAAAAATCAACATATATAATGCTTTTGGTGTTGTAACGCGACAAGCTCTCCACCATGATGGAGTTTTCATTTTGAGACATTCCGACCGAATGCAAAGAAACTAATATATGTTTTCTTTAAAATTAGTAATTTAATTTATTAACTTTTCGGTCTTACCAATTGAATAAGCGAAACGGCGCCAATAATGTAAAAAATAGTAGCAAAAGCAACAAAATAACTAAAATTAGGTTCTCTACAGGAATCACCGTTGTACTGCACCTAAAGTAAACAAACATACGTTTTTCTTTTTGTTTGTTTACATTAAATTCACTTTTACCTCGCATACACATGTGCCATTGTCACATTCCCCGTGTCCAGAACAGCAATCTCCTTGCGTACAGTTAGTAAAGCAGTTTAGGTTAGTCATGATGAGACGATCGTGAAGAAACGTAGGTATGTACAAATTAACGGGTGTTGTGAACAATTCTACCATTTTCTCTTTCCTCGTTTGGTCCTTGCTCCCTTTTAAACATTCGCCAACCTCGATAAAATGAAAAACACAAGTCAAGACTCAGCTGGTCCGACAAGAATCGCTCTCTCTAGTGCACATTTAAACTGCAATGAAAATAGAAAAATAATTATAAGATTACAATCAAGAAAAGTTCATCTTTACAACTGCGGTACGCAATCCGTATGGTTAAGATTAAATCAATACGAGGGGTTAGGCTTAAAACCGAAATGAATATAACTAGTTTGACGTTATACTCTTTTTCAGTTGTAATCATACGTTGGAATGTTTAGAGATTTGATAACGTAGTCTTACCTTGCGTTAAAATTAACAAATGACACAGAACTGATTCCGAAAAATTGGCTAATGAGAGCAAGCTGAGATTCCGTTATCAAAGTGACTCATTTTGCAAAATGACGACCGCAGAGTGCGCGTCTACAAAAATGCAATATTACATGACCGGTTCGAGAATGACGTCATTAACAATTTAACTCTCACGTACGTAACGATAAATTTCAACATTGAGTGAACCGGTTTGCCTTCATCGGCGGATTCATTCGAGTTCACGCTAATAAAAGAGTTCCCTTTGAAATTTTCAAATGGAACTCTTATTTATTAGCGTTTGTTTTTGGAAGATGTAAAATAATTTTGTTTGAGTAGTTTTCAAATGAATTGTACGAGTAATAAAGATAAATAAAAGAACATAGACAGAATTGAGTGGTCTCTCATCTTTGGGTTAAGTTTGACTAGAGTGACAGGAAACAATAAATATATCATCAACTTGAACGCAGGAAAAACATAATGACATTTAATACCACTGAATTAGTTAGAATTAAGGCCACTTAGATATTCACAGCTGTTAAAAGAAAAAAATTATTAGATTGCAAACTTCGTGGGAAAATCAAAAAATTAAAACTTAATGGGCTTAATAAATTGCTTACAGTCAATCTATTCGTCATATTCCAATTCAAACTATCAATTATTTTAATCCCAAGGAAAACACTACCCTACCAAAAGATGGAATGAAAGGCTACTCATAATCCATCCTCGACATGAGGCAGTTTCCTGTACTTACTTAAATTTTTTAAGTTAGAGATGAATCATTTGAGAAAACAAAGCTTAATTAATAAGATAGTTTAAACCCAAGCTTAAACTTGAATTTTTTCCATTACAAAAGATACTTATCAGCAATAACCTTGATTGGGATTTACAGTTTAAACTCTCTTCTATAAACTCAAAAGCAATTCTCTCTAAATAAAACTCTAAATATTTTACAAATTTTTCATTATAAAAATTTAACTAGCCTTTACCTTTTAGTTTGAAACTTTAATCATTGACACATTATGTGGTTATATTATGATGTTATATTATGATGTACAAATATTTTGTGATTTAACATCCACGCCTAGAGAATGCAAATGTTTATCTACAATCTTTGACTGTCCAGAAAATTCTTTTTCTGACGTAAATATTAACTCTAAAAGAAGCCAATAAAAACCTGTACGTTCCGCACTTCTTATAATAGGTCACAACTAACAAATTTCCAAATAAAAATGTTTCACATATTTCTGTTAAGTCCATTTAAATCCAATAGCAATAAAAAATGTCAAAACATCTAGACAAGATAAATAGTGATGAAACAGTAATTTTCTTCTTTATTCATTGCCCTTATCTTTGCCAGCTGTAAAAATTCTGACGTTCTTTATTGGCTCATCTACATACTTTTAAGCCTTTCTTGGATATGTAGTCAATAAAATAATAACCACCTCAAGGATAAATATAAAAATGTTTGAGACCACCACCCTTTCATTTGGCTCAACTGTCACAGTCAACTACAAAATGGATGTACCAATAACAAAACTTTATTTATTCCTTGCTATGGTGTTAATTTATCTAATTAAAGGTAAGAATAATTTGTCCCAGTTATTAACCCGGTAACTTGATTCTGGTTTATTTTAAAGGTTGCATTTCAAATCCAATATCAATGAACCATGCAACACCATCGATTGATAACGATGGGAATTTCAAATGTCCACAGACATCAGGACAGTTTCCACACGAAAAAGATTGCGCCAAGTACTATCTTTGCTGGGATGGCAGTCTTACTATTAGTCAATGTCCCGTTGATTTTTTGTTTGATGCGAGAGAAAACTTGTGCAACAAGAAAGAAAATGTGGATTGTGCAGATAGATTTAATCCGTATGGTAGGCATATGTATACTTTACTAAATTTTAAGTATGGGCAGGGTGCACTATGATGATTTTTTTGTTCAACAAAAAAATAGCAGCACTAAGCAAGGACTGTTTATATTAATAGATACTGCCACAACAGAAACTGTAGCGCAATTGACCGACAAACTCGATTGTGTGAATGAAGAAGATGAAGAAGAATGGGATCCAAATCTACCAATATGTGAAGATGGTCAGGATCCTTGGGGTGTCACAACCAAAGAACCATCAATTGGAAGTACCGCTACTACTGGAGACTTTACCACTACCAAAACAGCAGGGATAAACGAAACCACAAGTGAGAAGGCGGAAATAAATACAGATGACTACGAAACAAAACCAGTATCAGAAAGTGTAACCGACACTTTTGTAACATCCCCAACCCTACTGGAAACCACTACGCAGACAACACGGACAACTATTACGATGCCTACTGAGGAGGTAAAGTCATCATTAGGGAGTGACACTACTACTACAGATGATTTAATAACAACTATTCAACCAGGAGAATCAACAGCTACCACAACAGTTAGACCAATCATTTCTGAAAAAACTACAGACGAATCAAGTACTACGGAGAGAGAGACAACAACTCATAAAACAACGTCGGAGGGAGAGACAACAACTCATAAAACAACGTCGGGAGGAGAGACGAAAACGAATTCACCAACAGAAAATGGAGAGACAATTTTATCTACACAAACGAAAGAAGAAACTAGTAGCACCGACGAAAGAACAGTGGAAGGTTCAACAAACACTCAAACAACAAGTACAAGCTATGATGTAACTAAGACATCGGCAATGCCTGAAATAGGCACAACAGGACAGACAGAAGAAACAGAAACGTTTACAACTAAAAACATAGAAACAACTAATATAAAAACAACCCAAGTAGTTTCCGTAGAAAGTCAGCCTACTACAAAAGAGGGTGTAATAACCACTGTTGAAGAAGAAGAATCAACATCTACTCCAATAGAATTTGAAACGAGCACGTCCACTATTGAAAAAGTCACAGAAGAATCAACTACTATGGACATTCAGACAATTACTACGTCTACGTCAGGAGACGAGAAGACAACAAATTCACAGACACAAAGTGGCGAGACGGTTTCATCTTCACAAACGAAAGAAAAAACTAGTAGCACAAAGGAAAAAACAATGGAAACTACAACAAGTAGTCAAACAGAATGGTCAACAAGTGAACAATATAATGTATCCATTAGCACACCAGCAACACCCAAAGTTATCACAACTGGACATACAGAAAAAACAAAAACATTTACAACTGCAGAAACTGAAGTCAGTGCAATAACTAGCCAAACGGAAACGGCATCTGCAAAAACTGAGATGTTTACCACAGAAGAAATTAAAGACATTACTAAGGAAACTGAAGAAATACCAACTGTTGAGCTAACAACTATGCAGACTCAACACACGTCTCCTGGAATTACTGCTACATTAACAGAAGAGGTTTCAACTGGTTTCACAGTCACAACAGGAAATGATCTTACTAGTATGACAAGTGAAAAAACCAATACCTTGACAAGCACAGCAACTATAAAAGAAAGAACTGAATCAATGACAACGATGAAGCAAGAAGAAACTTCTACTACACCTCAAGAGTCTGGAGAGTTGACAACTGAAGAAGCGACAACTAGTAGTTCAAAACCAGAAGTCGTGTCACAAGAGACAAAAAGTGCATTTACAACAAGCAGTTCAACAGAAAAAACTGATCAGATAATTACTGAAACAACAACAGTGGTTACAAGAAATTCAGATATATCTACAGAACAAACAAAATCAACACAATTTAATATTGAAACAACTGAAAACCCACAGGTGACAACCGACAAAAGCAAATTCACGACTACAGGAAAAACAATTAAAACAACTATTTTACCAACCATTTCTGTTTCAAAAACAACAGAAGAATTTTTTACAACGTCAAAAACTGGTACCACAGTAATTATTAGTCCTACAGTGCAACATACTACTACTGACGCAACAGCTAATGGAACAAACAAGCCAACAACAACTGAAAAAATTCAAGAAGTGACAATTACAACCAAAATTTATCCCAGTAATGTAACGAACATTTTAATATCATCTTTATCACCGCAACAAAGCTCTTCTGACTCAACCAAAGAATTTGTTACTACTACAGAACTTGCTTCAATTACTCCTAAAAGTAGTACCACTTTATCAGATAAAACGTCAGCAGTTGATTCAACTACTTCTAAAACAAGTGGTAGTGCAATAGCTGAGAAAACAACACAGCAGATTTCAACAACAAGCATTCAAACATTACCTACTCTTAACCCAGGTGGTGGGGGAGAAGAACCTTCTTCCCAGGGTTCAGGGGACTGTGAAGGCTCAGGTGGTTCTGGTGATGGGTCTGGAGATGCCTGTTCATCTGGAGATTGGGGATCTGGTATAACTCCAGAACAATTTTTTACAGTGACATTTGATGATAGTACAACAAGCACTATAGATAACGGATCTGGGATGACGGAAGGCTCTGGTGAAGAACCTACAACACCTGACACTGGATCTGGTGAAGAACCTACAACACCTGACACTGGATCTGGTGAAGA
>JAQGAS010000388.1:0-54588 GCA_034686365.1 Pachymerium ferrugineum | reverse complement strand
TGACTCTAAATTGTTACTTTTTAATTCTTGACCCGTTTTCACGCCTTTTTCAAACGTCCCGCTGTTTTCTTTTTTTGGCATCGGTTTTACCACTTAGTCGAAATGATTTCTATTGTTGCAAGTAGTTGTGGCTGGTGGCGTTAAATTTAATCAATAACAAGTGACCAGATATTCTCCTTTCCGAGTGGTTTCTTTGGAACATTGGAAGAGTTTTATCTGTTATATCCTCTACTTTCTATTCTATTCCATAATAATTTTGCTGGGACATGAAAACCGTGCGGGATAATACGGATGGCCCACAAATGCTATTTGTTCATCAGGTATTATTAATAACACAACGTTTGGGACCGGCTTCGTCTGAAAGAGATTCGATTTTTGCTACCTTTATAACCTGTAACAAAAACCTTTATTTTGGTTTTCAAAATTCTGTAACAACCCTGGAAGTGGAACTGTGAATTTCACGTTAATCTTGTTATCCTAATGATTGCAAGTCTTGTTTTGCAGGTACATTGAATTTGCTTTTATTGCAACTCACAAACTGCATTACTTTGAGACGTGGCGCCATCTAGAGTTGTAACTTAGTGTGCCTGTAATGAATAATCCAACAGATTTAAAGTTGTCTCGGCAGTAGGTTGAAGAGTAATTTCATTCCGCATTTTCTGTATACTAGTCTTATGGCTCTAAATTGAAAAATAAATGAGCCAGATTAAAAAGAATGTTTTGTTTTGTTGAGGTTTGACATTTCTTTGTTAAGCTTAATTGGCATAAAGGCAATTATTACATTTTAGTAAATTACACTTTTGCTCTTAAGTTTCCTGCTAGAAGGAAGTTTAAAAGAGCCAAAAATAGCAGTCCACCGCCAATTTTTTTTTTTTTCCTCAAACAGTTATATTCTGGTTTGTCACTTACAAAAATAAAATGTTTTTGTTAGGCTAATATGATTTTCTGATGGAATGTCCATTGCAATTACCGACGTGTCAAATGATTCGTATAGGGATGGATAAAATATATTATTACAATTCATATTGGTTGCGTTCATTTTATTGACAGAATTCCCGTGTGTTTGACTTTTCAGTTTTGCTTTCTGGTGAGTTTTTTTTTTTTTTTTTTTTTTTTTTTTTGTGGTATGTCAGAATGTGCTTACGCATTAACTATTTACAAGTGGGTGAATCCACATATAAACACCTTGATACTAAAAAAAGTGTGCTGACTTTTAATATTTTATCAAATAGACTAAGTTAATCCACACCATGTTTGGAATTTGAGGCTCATAATCTTTTTTGGAACCACCCCATGGTCACACAAGTTTATATTGTCATATTACCACCATAAAATTCGTATTATCTTTCTTGATAATGTTTAAACTCTCTTCAAAAAGCTACTGTAAACAATTAAATTTAACATTTGCATCAAACTATGATCATGGTTCATATGAGCATAAGGTGACATTTGACATCTAAATTACACACATTCAATTACGAAACAAAGACTAAACTTTAAATCTAATTTAACTTCCAAAGTTCTCTCCTGGGAAAAACAAGTATCTTCAACGGATATTGTTCCTCAGAGGGATCTTTTTAAGTGCTCTATTCAAGATGTCTACCACCTTGTGGCACGTTCTCCCCTTGACTTGGCGGATTAAAAGGGCAGGCACCAAAAGCGATGATCATTCACCACTTGAAAAGACCCATAAGAGGATTAACAGGGCCACACATGTGAGCTAGTTCATCCCCCTTTCAACTAGAGATGTCCATGTGGGAGAAAAACAAATGAAACAACAGAACCCCACCCGTTCCCTTAAAAACTGATACTCCCCTTACACTTTTTACAAACTGTTTCCCTTTTTTTCACTCCCTAATGAAACTTTCTCTCTCACGTTGTCGACCCTTTCCCCCTCAGATCAAGTTTGGAATTATAGACCAACCTCATTTTCACTCTTAACACCCAGGGTGTTAAACTCCAACTTCTTTTCACATACGAATGAAGGGTGGAGAAATGTTTCCCCGCTACTTCATCTTATAACGTCATCTTAACCTTTTAAACTGGCAGTGTGTCAAAGCCCACCGAGGGTGACCGCAAACGACGAGTGGTTTGCATTAGGGTCTTGTTGGCTCAGTCCTAATTGGAGAAACGTTTCTCCTCTTTTCCCTTTCACGCCATAATATTTATACCCATTGATAAATAATTTCTAACACGTTTACAAGATAAAAATTATCCATTAATTTCATTAGCTTTTTTTAAATTTCGTAATATAAAGTTGAGCTTATCATTTACATCATTTTTTTTTTAACTTCACCTGTAGGCCAACATTTTAAAAACTGTTAATGAAGTCCGAATGATGAATGTGAGACGAGTCAAAGTTGCTTGCGTGTGAAACGTTTCGCATTTCTATTATAAAAAGGTTTTTTATTTATTCTCTACTAGTGGCTTTCCCGTTGCTCCGCAATGGGGTTTTATTTGTTTTGTTTTTGATTTATTATTGTTGTTGATTTTTCATTGTTGTTTAATCATGGCCAATGAGTCATCCGAAGGTAGTTTACATTAGTTTCATCAGTTTTGTTTTTTTAATTGTATATTCATTTTCTTTTTGCTAAGCGTCCAAAGTTTGGTGTTAAAATTGGAGTGGGGTTTTGGAAGAAAGATAAAGATAAAGTAGAAAGTGTTGAGGTTGGTAGTGGCAGTGCTATTGTTAATGGTAGTCTTGAAGATGTTGATTTTGGTAGTTGACGATCAAGTTTTGTGCCAATAGATGTGAATGCAAGTGCTGAATTGTATGCTCTGATGTTGGGTCGAAATTCTTTTGCATTTTTTTCATTATCAGAAAATAGTTTGGTTAAAATTTCAGGTGGCTTATTAAGTACAGGTAGTTGTATTTTGCCACGTCTACAACGTATAAAATTAGGGTTATTGACAGTCCCACCAGTTTTTTTTTTTTTTTCCCTTAAAAGTGCTCCACAAAATTGGCATTTTAGTTCTAAAGTTCCAATATCTAATCGGCTAGATGAAGTTTGACGTCGTATTTGCTTCCAATTTTGATTTGGTAAATTAACTGCTTCAGCTTGTCGTTTCTTTGCCTTTGTTTGGCTGCTGTGTTTGCTGCTCATTTTTGGAATTGTTGAGATGCTGAATTTTGAGGATTTGTTTTAATATGTGTTTTAAGTTTTAGTATGCTAATACGGGTCTCGTAATTACCAACAGCTTGACTACTACTTTCAGCAAACAAATCTGTCTGTCTGGGTCTAATAGACGCTGATGTAATGCGTTGTTTTGATGTTACAATTTTGATTGGTAAATTGACTGCTTCAACTTGCTGTTTAGCTACTGTGTTTGTTGCTTGTTTTTGGTAACGGATTTTTTCCGATTGAGACGCTGAATTTTGAAAATTGGTTTCAATATGTGCTCAAAATATGACCAGCTTCAACCAATCAAAAACTCGATTTATGACCAACTTAATTTTAATATATAGTATGATGATGATGATAATGATGAACAATTAGTGTTTGCTTTTGCCTTCTTGTTTGTCTCATTAGTTATGTATTTACTCTTAGGGTGAATATGAATGCCATTTTATTCAAGTGTGGGTGGGATGATGAGGGGGTTGGCACCGATAACGAGAGGGAGGGAGCTGGAAATGAGCAAAAGGGGGGAGGGTAAATGTCGTTCACTCATCCATCCCTCTCTCGGTCACGCGGTGGCGCGCGGAGTTAGAGTCGACCATGTTGATTCCCGAGGTAACGGAAATACGTTAGTCAGTGTGCGCTGGCTTGTGATTTATGCTGACACGTGCAATACGTTGTCAAAGAATGCGTTTGCACTATCGCGCGTCGATATCAGATTTCCCGGTCACCTCCTCCTCCCACCGTGCAACTCTTCCTCTCCCTCCCAGTACACGATAAGCATTATAACGCGTCCATTGGCGCTTTTCGGATAAAATTTATTCTTTCATTGTTGAGTGTGGCGTTGAGCGCTCGTCGGGATAAGTTGTCTACGATAAGCGAGATGCGATGAGTGAGTCATGAGCGTCCTCTCCTCATATTTGCTCAGTGCTAATATTCTGCCAACCGTAAAAACAGACTTAACAAATTACCTTACGCTAAACCTGTTAATGGTTGTTGCACGTGACCATTATGAAAGTGACAATATTTTATTACCCAAGCAAAACGGGGAAATAATCAGAGGAAATGAAAAATTGACTTTCAAGCTTACTTTTTTTTTGGAAGATTTTTACATTGCGTTTGTTTGGTGATAGAATGGAATTCACGATGCCTCTTTCTCAATCCCCCAAGAGACTCACTTGAAAAACGGAACGCCAAGAAAGACATCTTAAAAAATCATTAGCTACCCGAAAGAGAAGATGCGTCGCTGTTTCACAACCCCCCATCCTCCTCTTGCCTACCCCTCAACCATTGGCTGTCGTAGGGTTGCCATGTTAATGAGATGGTTCTGCGCGGATAATGGCTTGGTGTGGGTTGAAGGGCGCCTTCTGCAGGATGAATTTAGTTGTTGATTTTCACATGGAAATGAGAAAGTCACACCCCTCGAGTTTAAATATGTGCACAAAAAATGTTAAAAAGTCTTTTCTTGTTGGAAAGTAAACATCGTGAAGCTTTTTTTTTTTCTCGTGAGAAAAATCTTTGCATTTGAATGGAGAATGGCAACAAGTTAATTGTATATGAGAGTCGGGCCAAGTCATCACTTTTCATTAAAAAGTGACACTATACCTTGGTGACCCGCTACTTGTTATTATGCAATCAATTTACAATAGTCAACAATGTTTTTCTTAATTGGTGCTGACATGGGAGCCTGAAGCAACATTCAAGATTAATTGACACCAATGAATAGGCGCGCGCATCACAATGAGGTGGCGCTGTTACATTCAGCTGCCATTTAAAAAATTGTTAGCTTGAACCTCAATCAATGGCTAGTTTCGCGTCTTTTGCTGCCCAATGATGTAAAGATAACTAATCGGCGCTCTTTCTATTCCTTCCAAATCGAGTCTTTGTGCGTTCAAACTTGGTCTCAAATCAGTGGCGCTCAATAGAAGGGAGCGTCGAAAAGCAGAGCCGGATATTACTGTTAGGGCTTCGTTACTGAACCTTTGTTCGCCATTTGTGTCCCCCTCCCTCTCACACTGCCATCGGTTAGCAGTCTCACGGAGCCAGAGGCGAGCGACCTTTCCGCCCCCGCACACCTGTCGCCCAAAGAATGCCGACTGCCTCAGGTGAGCAATTGGCTGACCTCATCCCTTATAGATCCAGGTGCGAAAGCTGCATCTTCCGAGAGAGATTGTTATAATGAGATTGGCTTGCTCGGTTAGGGGCCAGCCGGCGGCAGTCTTGCTTGGGTTGCCAACCGTGGCGATGGCGTCGTGCGCTCCCCGGTGACTGGACGGCAAATCAAACAGATGACTGGGGTCGCTCGAAACTGTTTTTCTACGCCGTCGACGCTGGAGAATCAGCACCTCGTGGGGGGCAGGTGGACGAACGCGGCCAGAAAAGCCGGCCCTCCTCTTTCCCCTCCTTGGGTCCCTCCCAGAGCTCGGCGGGATGCCTCGTGCTCGTAATTGGATTTCGATGAACGCGTTTAAGAGATTAGCTGCAAACCCCGTAATTTTCCATCAGCACCCTACAGTGGAAGTCATAAATCGTACGTTTGACACCAAGCCGACGTTAATCTGCTTTTAGGGGTGCTTCAAAGATGTGTCCACTAACTTTGGTACTGGACATGAGAGTGACTTGCACTCTTCGTCTCTCTTGTCTCTTGGTCTTTTCGGTTTGAAAACAAATTGCTTCTACTTTCTGCTTGGGAAACGGACATCTATTTACCTGTCTTGGTTTATTTTTTAAAATCCACTTTGACTTGCCCCTAAAGAGAAAATTTATTTCTTATTTTCTCTACTTTTTTCCCTCGTCAATTGTGCGCAAATTGGAGAGCAGGGCATCACTTGAAAATACTTCAAGTACCCAATTTATACCTCTTGAGCATCTCTTTTATACTATTTTGTGTGGGGAATTTTATAAATGGCCATCGAGTTCTTCAATGTACTTATTGGCCGCTATTGAAATGCGTGACCCCTATTTTGGAACGCACCAATGATATTTCTTAAAGGGTGCGTCCCCTTTAAAGCCTGTTTCGAACCCAACTCAGGTTGGTTCCATCAGTGCTGTTAGCGGCCATTCATAAGACCACAATGTCGCTTATGAAGCGTGACGTCAGTTCTGGTCAGGATATAATTGACGTTAGGGCCACCCCTCTCGCGACGCCCTGATTACTTGCGATTCAAGGACCGGCGGGAAATTTCACGCGTTGGCCCGGTGCAGCGTTTTGCTCTCCAACTCGATTCGCTCTGTTGCTTTCTTTTCATTGCATTTCCCCACCCCAATTTTTGCCTCTCCCTCTCGAGGACCCCGCGGGTTGGCCGCTGCTTCATTACTCCACTTTTAAGAAGCGATGCCAACAGATGATGACAGATTGTCACGGGAACGCCCTCTTTAAAAAAAATCAAGCCTGTGACTGAGAAACAAGTTGGCTCTTTGTATGAGTGAAATACAAGAACAGTCAACCAAAGAAAATAAAACGTACTCTTGCAAAATAAAGCACCTGGAAAAACTCAATGGGTTTATTCTTGCCACATGAGCGGAATTTAAATATGCTCTTTTATACTTTCATCTAATGTATATCCCCGTCAAAGGGGGGGATCGCATGGTAGTTTTATACAGTTTGAATTACTTTGGAATTCTTAAAATTTTTTTTGGGGTCCGACTTGATGATGTTTTAAGATTTCTTATAGGCTGATGTTGTGATCTTTATCTTGTTTATTCGCCAAGGAATTTTAATGAAGGAAATTTTTACTTCGGGAGTTTTTGAAAATTACAGAAAAGGGGAAAAGTGTTTATATACAGCCATTTGACATTTAGTCTATTACTTAAGTCTCTATAAATCAAAGTGAACTGCCCCCTCTGATAATTGTTCAAAACCTGTTAAACTAATGGGTAGGTTTATTCTTGTTGGTCACTTTTTCGTAGTGAGATTCTTTTAAAAAACTTTATTTTGATTCTTCAACTACAATAAATTACCCAGTCAATCTTCACCTTGGATATTCGAGTGTAAACGTTAGGAGGGGAGGAAACCTGAAGCATACTTTCCCATGTGGTTTGCTCATACTTTAGTTGAATAGACTTTGTAGTCACCTGCAGAGGTGGCCTCGGTCATTTCTATTGAAGTGTAATGGACTCTCATGGACAACAAGTTGACAAAGAGCAACCCTAACTTTGTAGCTCATGAAAATAGTTTCTCCACTCAATATTTTTGTTAGGGGTGTGCGAGTGTCATTAAATGATAGAACGAGTCAACTCATCTTTGTCACTATTGTAATGAAGGTGAAAATTCCTTTAACGACATCTTCACACCATTATTCTGCATACCCGACTTGAAAATTATGCAGGGCACGAGCAAAACGTTCTGACGTTTCTGTAATCCGCCTTCGTAACAAAAAAAAATCTCGCCAAAAATCCAACCCATCTCGAAGTGTTTGGTAGACATTTTTTCTTATTTTTTTTGCATAGTAAATTCATCTTTCTCCGTATAATGAAATGAGGCTATTTAAAGACTGCAGTTCGATATAGAGAGAACGAAGCAAAGCAAAACAAGTTAGTAAGTCGTGTGCATCTCGTAACCTGAAAGGTGTTGTGTTGCTTTCACCCATTTTCCATATGTTACATTGTTGAATTGAAAAACATTTGGCTTTTATTACAGCGAGGGTGGCGCCCATAAAGCCATGCAGGCTCCCCGCGCGCGCGTCTCAATGCAAATGGAGCAACTGTCTATGAAAATGGCCTCCGTTTCTTATGGAAATGGCAGCAAACAAAAAGGGAACGGAGAGAGGCGTCAGCACTGCCGTTTCGTTCTCTCGCTCTTTCGAGGTAATCACCTTTGGTGAACGGCGCTCTGTTTGCAAGGGGCTAATCAACAGCTAGAACTGTCCTGCACGCGCGCTTTGGACGGCGCACGCGCATAGAATCAACAGAAATCACTCATGCACCCGCATGATTTTTATCGCAACTCAGTTTGAACTCAAACCCGATTACCGAACGTCGTTTCCATACCCCTCCCTACCCATCTACCCTCCCCATCATAGGGGAAATGTGCACAACAACAGCTTCTCGATTGAAACTTGTGATGAAGGTTTCATGCTCGTCTTGTGTAAAATTAAATGACTCGGAATAAAAAGTTCAACTTTTTTTCTTCTCATGTTTTAAAAAGGAATGGAGTTTGTATTCTCCTATAGCGACTACTGTGGTTATGCAGAAATGATATTTACCTACGGTATTAAAACACAAAATACCAACTAATGTAATAGGTCTAATTGGAAAAATAGTTTTAAAATCATATTTACTTTTTATTATTATTATTATGTCAATTTAGTACCACCTTTTTACCTACAATAGCCAAAATGCCAATGGTGATTAGAAGACAAGAAAAATGAGAGCGAATACTTCATTCGATTCCCACACCCCCTACGCACC
Source organism: Pachymerium ferrugineum (assembly GCA_034686365.1). Lineage (NCBI taxonomy): Eukaryota > Metazoa > Arthropoda > Chilopoda > Geophilomorpha > Geophilidae > Pachymerium > Pachymerium ferrugineum. The sequence goes on along the minus strand of JAQGAS010000388.1, from coordinate 46,063 downwards.
CTAAAGATGAATTACCTTGACCACTCTTCTGCAGTACTTGTTCTACATTCCGTTAGGGAGAGAGGCTCGAGAACTAGTTTATTCCTAGTCTCATAAACAGAATGATTGAAAAAGTTTAAAAATTACTAGCCCAATTAGTGAGTTTTTTGGGCACACGGCATTTTGTCAACAAGAAATTTTCCCACGAGACTATTTTTTCCGGGATCTGGTTGATCAGTAAAGTATAAGTTACTACCTGGTCACGATTTTGTTTGTGGCCTTGGGATTTTGCACAGGTAAAAAAGTGCCTCGAGCGCCGACGCCAAATTAATCTGCAGAGTAATAAACCTGTCACTTGGATTTTTGACACTGACGGCTTAACAAGAGCGTGTAATGATGTTCAAATGTTTTCTAACCCTCGTATCTCGACCCTCAACCACTGGCAATTGAGTCTATTGTACGATTAAGAATGCGCCGCAATCGTGTCACGTGCAATATTCGTAGAAAAATAAACTATTGATAACTTAATTGCAAGACAGAGACAAATGACTGTGTGCGGTTAATAGGCTTAATAAAGGCAGCGATTTATGGCACGTTTTTGGTGCCAAGATGGAGGGAGGTTTCAACTTCTTGCCAAGGAATGCAAAACACTTTAATGGAGGTCTTTGAATCTTTTTGCTATTCGTCATGTGCACGTTGAACAAATGGCCACATTAGGTCTATATGCGTCTTGTAAACGATGCTAAATTGATCGTGGCAAGAAGACAGGCGATATATAAATATAACAGCTCAGAAATGCGCATGAGCAGTATCCCAAAACACACTTTGCCCTAAATAGAACTTTAAATACAATTTGTTTTAATGAGGTGATAGGTGACAATATTATTATTTATCTTCCATTTTTTGCATTCAATGCCAATCCGGGTTGATTACTCAATCCTCGTTTCACGTGTGATTTACCGCCTGTCTTCTCACTTGACAATAAGGTTGCCAGGTGAGCCGCATTCCATTACTCAAATTGTCCTCTCTTCATTAAAGTCCACCATCACACGTTAGTAATAAATCCTACATTTGTCATTTTGATGCATGCATTGCGCCTAAACGCATTTGGATGCACGTGCAACCATCTTGTAGAGACATGATTTAGGGTACTTACTGCACTCCCCCCTCTTTACCATCACCCGAGTACATCATAAGAGACTTTCTGTAACTTTTTTTTCCTCATCCGCATCTTAACGTCTGTAAATTAAGTCGGCGTTTTTAATGGGGACGAGTTTCGGGTATCGCTATTTTTTAAAAGAATTTTCTTGCTCGTGGCTGACGAGTGAACTGTTGATAATTTTTGTCACCGCCACCGCAGGAAGATAAGTGTGCTTTTTTTTTAAGGTTTAAAAACGAGCTTTGAAACTGGCGTCCGGGTTGCATTTCCTCTAGCGTCATGTTTTGGTTGTGAAATTTATTGTGTGTTTCTTTGGACTGTCAACAAGTCGCAATTTGTCTTAATTATCGCGTGTTTATTAGCTCTATTTGTGAGACATAGAATGAATTAACGCGTCCAGTTGTGTAGTAGCTCCAGGTGCCTAAAATTTCACATCTTTTGCTCCGTTATGCATTGAGATTTACAAGGAGAAAAAAGAATTACTTGGAAAGGGAGCATTACCCTAAAATTACCTCTTTGGCGTCTTTTAATCTACGCTTTTTTTTAATGACCACACACTACTTTCTCCGAGTCTTTAATTAAAACCACTTGCAACCTTAATTACAAAGAGTGATTTCGAACGTGACGGACCAGGTGAGGCACTTTCTGTAGAAAGCGTGGGACAATGACTGCTGCTTTTCTTATTGTTATTTTGACAAAGTCGAAAAATTTCTTTCATAAATCGAAATGCTTTTATTGGATTTAAAAAATGTAAATAAGGAAAAAATAAAAAGCACACCCAAAGGTGACAGCATTTCTCATAAAGTGTGTAAGAAGCGAGCTAATTTGAGTGCCACAATCAAATTCAATTAAGTGCCAAGAGGTTCCCGCTCTCTCCTAGAAAAAACCAAAACCGTTGGCAAAACGCGTGCTGCGCGTGTGCGACGTGCATGTATATTGTTTTGTGGCGTTTTGTCGCGAGTCACGTGTCAATCGAAACGCGTACGATGCTGTTGTTTCCCCTCTTATCGAGGCCATTTTGGGAAGTCGTTTAGAGTCTTTTGGGACATTCCATGGCCCGTGACCCCATCGGTGGGACATATGTAGTTAGTGGTAAGACGCTTATCTTTTCCTTAGCGCTCTTCCTAATGGCCAACATCTCAGTTGACGAGGGTCCACATTGAGCATCAGCGTCCTATTAACCCCGCCCTAACGTGTCTCGCCCAGATTTACGTCGATTTACCACCATCTGGTAGAAGCCACCGAGAAAGATGACTGATACTCACAAAGGTTAAACGGCGTCCGCATCACTTCTCCAAGCCCCTTCTTCTGGCACCGCATCTTCTCCAGATGGACGCAAACAGAAGCTTGAAAAAATCTGTTATCAACAAGCCGAAACTGGATCGTTTCCTTTTATTTTTTTTTCGCCCCCTCAAAATTTCCTCATTTATTTTAATGCCCATTTTTAACACAAGTAAAAATTGCCACTAACTGATTATGGACAAAGTTCAGCAATCAAGATGTTAACTATGGGGAAACGGTGACTCGTTATTGGGTACTGCTAAGTAGGAAAAATCTGGTTATTACTATTTCTATTTTTTGTGGTCTGTGTCAGAGCTGATGAATATTATTGGTAAAATAGTATCGAATTTAATATTTCGGGGTTCTTTTTGTGAAAAATATTTAAATCCTGTTTACCTTTCTACCAACTTCCCTAAATTCTATTTCTCATTAGGCTTTAGTGTATCGTGTTGTCTTTTATAACCTAACCAAAAAAACTGCCATTAACTTTGTTGGTTTTCACTGCCATATTCTGACGTGGAAGATGTGTTGAAGCACTAAATAGTAGTACTATATTACTAAAATTTTTGTTTACTAAAGAATATTCTCTTAAAGCGACTTAATTATTAAATTCATATGCGAAGAAACTCCAAGACATGAAATCTTACCAAATTAAAATGTACAAAAACGCATAGAAAAAGTAGTAGAACAAAAAGTATTTTGTTTGAGAAAGAATGTGTGAATTAAATAAGACCTCTGTTTTCTTCTTTTTCTCATTTTAAAGCTGAATGTAATTTTTGCATGTCGGATTCACAGGCCAAGCGAAAAGATACGGCCTGATTAGGAAGTCATAAAAATGAAGTGTGTTAAAAGCCGAGATTGTGCCCACTCCCTTCTCCCATCTCCATTTGCCCCTAGGGCGTCCCTAGCGTCCCTAATGAGGCAGCACGACCAGGATGTGATGTCATTGGATTACGACTCACTACAGTATCCATTACCATAGTTTATTTTTCTCTTTAACTTGTATTAAATGTTATTCTAAAGTAAGTTCGTTTTGAGTTTGAGGGTTTGGGCAACAGATGTCGTGGCGATCCTTTAGCGCCATACGGCAGCGGAAATGTTCATTTGTTCGAAGAGACACAATAGCTAATGATGTTAATTGCAACGAGTCATCTCCATGGTAACTGTTGTGTCACTTCAATTTTATTGAGTGTAATAAAGCGGGTAGATAAGTGGCAAAGTGATTCCTTCTAGATAACGACACACTTTTGACTTAATTTTTATTGTGATGAGTCGGAAGAGGGAGGCGCGGTTCGAGACGCCGACGTCTTATCTTGCGTTTTGTGTGCAGATTAATCGCGAGAAAGACGTTGCACGACGGGAGTATAAAGAAAATGTTTTTCCCACTAAACAAACAGCTCGTTATATCGAATTTGGCAAACGCGGAGACGGAACGGGTTCGGCAAATGGCACGCGGATTGGACGCGCGGTTTGCCTAATTGTCTCCGTTCGAGACCTATCTGCGCTTGCGCAATATGCCTCCGAACACAAACGTAATTGCCCGCGAGAAACAATGCGGAAGCTATACGAGTAATTAACGAGAAAGCGTGCGCCATAATTAGTGGCGAACGCCAGCTCACCGCCATTGATTTGCCCTTAGGGCGGGAAACAATTGCCTTCTAGCGGAATTTCTATGAATTTATTGGTGGAAAAAAAAAAATGAAAATGAGCAACGCACTTGTCGACGAAGAGCTGGGATTAGAAAGAGGGGTATAGTCTGAATTTTCACTGCAAATCGATTCGGGCAGAAGATGTGTTTTTTGGAAAACCGGGGAAAAGATTAAATTATTGATTATTTTTTCTACAAATCGTGAAAATGTTTTTTATTATAAAAATTTAAATATGTATCAGAAAATATTTTTAAATAACACGCTAAGTGAAACGTGTATTTTTTAATGCTTAAGAGAAGACGGGAAAGTGTGGAAATAGTAAAAGGATAAAAATTAGATGTGTGGAATAGAGAACTCTTGAGCCGTTGGCGTTTCTTATCGCATTGCACGCGTCGAGAGAGTTAAGCAGAGACGCGAAAATTGGCCGCTCTCTTTTTGGCGCGTCCTATTTTTTTCTCTCCTTTGGCGTTTCCTTGAAGCGTAATAATTTATTTCCAATGGATCCGTAATTGAAGGGAGGCCATGTCTCATTGACGTAAGTCACGTGTCGTTAATCACGCTGTGAGTAGGCGACAAGAACGCCAGCCAACATCCGACGCTGACGAATGGCAATCGAGTCGTAAACGCAACTCGCGCCTCAACTGTCAGCATCACGAGCGTGACGTTTTTGAAATTCCTCCATTGGTCAATTTCCTCTTTTCGCACCGTCGCCAGCCCGCGTCGTATTGATTTCCATGCCCTCCACCAGGGCGCGTCAATCCCGTTCGCCATTGAGGTTTTTATCTTTTTTAACGCCTGCCAGAAGAACACACAACGTCTCTTTTACCGTCTATACGCATCTTATATGACGTTCAGTTGACATTAAAAAGTCAAACCGAACATCACACAATATTTTTGTTCATTCTTCCGCGTAGAAAAAAAAATGCTAGCCGCAAGGACTCTAATAAAATTAGATGGTTTTTATAGATAGAGTTGGCTAGGAACGTGGGAAAACCTTGGGTAAAATACAAGGTATACATTATATTTTCAACGGAGTGTTCCACCTTTAAACGGGAAAGACGAAGCATTCTCCCTCTAATCAGATGTCGCGTTCGACCATTTTTCACGTGGTCAGCCGGTAATTGGCGTCCTTGGAAGCGCGCGGGAGCCACAACAAATTGGCTGGGCCAACGGTCAAGCGCGCCTTTGTCAATATTATTCTTGGGAAAAAGCGCCCTCGTACAGCGAATTACAATTTGTTGTTTGCTTGAGTTGCAATCGAAAAGTTGCAATACGATAGGAGGGAGGTACGTAAGTGTTGCTTTCGGTTTAAATGTCAGTGTGAAAATCGATGATTTGTTCCTCTCTGTAGATTAGCTCATTCTCTAACGAGGGACATCAGTTAGCGTCTTTTTAATTAGGGAACTGCCAATCCCTTTTCACGCCTTTGGGAGGAGATCTTCACCCCCTGCTACCGGGTGTCCAGTTCCGTCATCCAACAAAACTGATTACTGTCCAGTAACCATTTGGTTTTGATTGTACAGTGATTGATGACTAGTGAAAAAGGTCAAAGGATGTTTGCTTTTCATTTGTTCCACTTGATCTTACTTGTGTTCTGACACCTCGAAACATTTTCTTAATCATTTCCTCTTTTTGACCAAGTTTAAATTATTTTTCTTGTAAAGTTGTTGTACACATTCACAGAGGTTATAAACTTTTGTCAAGCTTAACGTGTATAAAAAATTCAGCAACATGAAATTATGTCCAACAATGTATTGCTTTGTTGAATGTGTTCAATTTCTTTTGCCATATATATTTAGGTAGATTAAGTTCCCTTAACACCAACAGGAAACAAGAAGCCATTTATTAGGTGACACTAAACACACTGTTGCGCAATTCGATTTTGTTTTGTGGGGGTAAAGCTATTCAATTTCAGCGTCACACTGTTAAAGGTTGGGTGCGGGGGCGGGGTGAATAGGAGAATGGACATCCCCTCCTATCCACTGATTGGGAGTGTCATTGCGACATGAAAAATGGCACATAGGCGCATGAGGTCTTGGCGCGCGTCACTAATGAAACGTAATTACGACCGCATTTAAATCGTTTCAAGCCTCATGGAAGTCATTTGCTTATCGCTCCCTTGCGTCTGATGGACGCTCATGCGTAAATACGAGCCTCCTATGGAAACCGGGTCCCTTCTTCATGCTCCCTTGCCTCTTGGGAAATGGGGCTACAATGTTTAACCTCGCTCATCAACACATGTCGTGAATTTAAACACTACATAATTTTGCCCCAACTATTTCTAATTTCTCCCTTTTATTACATGATTTTTTTTTCCTTTGGAACGCCACAAAGAAAACGTTGAGGTTGAAATGACAAGACAACTCTTATGTCAGACGCAATTCTTTATATTTGGTCAATAACTTGTAACCAATTTTGGAAGTAACTCTTTTTGATTTTGAATTTACGGAGTAGATAATTAGAGATTTCTTACAATTTTTTATAGATATTTTTTATCCTATTAGAGAAACTGTCGAGTAAACTAATGGAATAGGAAAAAAGATGAAGCATGGCATTGCTGAGACGCCAGTTTTTGTTCTCAAGGGGCGCTTCCTGCATTGACAGGCGGCGCGAGGGGATTGATGACTCCCTTTTTCGTGCACCGATAAGTTTTGTCATGGAGGAGGGAGTGTTGGTAGAATCTCCGGCCATTGAAAAGGAATAGGGGGAGCCTCCCTCTTCTAGGCCTAATCACTCCATTTTGTACCATTTACGAGATGGTAATGAAGAATGAACACATCCTTCAAATGATAAGCTTCTTTACCGTCTTTTCCATACTTTATCATTTTTTCATAGATTCCTGATGGGGGCGAGTGGGAACGTCGAGTGGCCTGAGGAATCTTTTTTTTTTTTTTTTTCACGAGCTTTGAGAGTTTAAGGTTTTTCTTATGTGGTAGTAATCGTAGTTAATTGATTGCGGATGGTGAATGTTGAATTTTTATGAAGGTTCAATAAATTTTTCAACGTGTCGCTTTTCAAGATTTTTTTCAAGTTTTAGTACGAAAACGGTCGGTCGTTAATTAAAATGGAACGCTGCGAAGTAATTGCTTCCTGTGCCCGCAAAATTCATTTCTTTCTTAATGGCGACCTCCAAGTAGTAAAGAGGAGGAAAAAAAATTCCAATATCGTGAATGGATAATTTTTGTTTAATCCACATAATTAGATGCATTTTGCTGATAACTTCTTATTAGTGCGACATTTATTAAAACTTGAAAAATTAGTTGCTGTTTAAATTTTTTTTAATATAGTACTTTTTTGTTACGCTTTGATAAATTGTATCACGTAAATTGAGGGTATAGATCTAAGGTTAGTTTATAATGAGGTGTTTGCTATAATGAGGCAATTCAATAAAAATCCTCATTTTCAATCTTTTAATATAACGAATTCAATTAAGCAATTTTTCTCTGCATTGCGTTCGCTAATTACGGGGAATTATTTCCAAACCTAATTAAGATCTTGTGTGGAACGCGTGGCCTTAATTTTGCGATAACATTATCGCGCGCGTTCAACAGCGTGCTCATCAAATGCGCATGCGTACACCCTTAATAGAACTTTTTTTTTATTCCATATCGGTTTTTTTTCTCTCTCTCCTCCAACACCATTATTTTCACACATAAACCTACATAAATCACTTAAACCTCTTAAGCCTATAAAATTTACCCACTGATTAACTCGTTAAGAGCAGACGTTGTCAACGAACCAACTCCGCACCCTTACTCTGTCTATAAACAGTTCATTGAGAGGCGGGACTGCTACCGCAATTTTCTTTTTGTCACTTTCTACCATTTGTATCAAGAGGCAGCTGACTTTTTTGACCAACTATGTCAATGCCATATTGAGTCAATGGAAGCCATTGTCATCTTTGGGCGCCACGACGACTTGGACGCGGTTGGCCGTAAAATCGATTTCGCACCGACTCTACGGCTGAGTGCACGCGTGCCGCCAGTCCGGTCCAGCAGGCGGCGCGAACCAATGAACCGTCTTCAACCCCATCAATGCCAAGATGCTATATAGTCTCACATGTGACGAGCAAATGGCGCGGAAAACATTTCAAACATTGTCAAAGCACCTGGATGACGTCACAAGTTCCGTATTGATTGTTTAACAACGGATGAACATGTTGACCCCCAACCATACCCTAGTATTAGGAAGTGCAGCTTCCTTTCTTAGATAGCAATTACACGGACGCTCATCGTTGTCTTGTGGTCAACACAGACGACCCAGCAAGAGATGCTTGTTTCTCTTCCTCTTCCTTTGATGGCTCGTAAAGATAGAAAGGCACCCCATGGGTTCTCTTTGAGCTATTTTCCATAAACAACACTGTTTTTATAAAATTTCTACACTATTAACAAATTTATATTTTTCTAGTTTTAAAAATAGGTTACAAAAACATTTAAATTCTATTTATAGTACAAATAGTTGAACACAAGAATGCAATTAAGTGAGTTTGTCCACAGGCGTTTCTTGCCCCTTCCCCCTCTTTTTTTTTCTTCCCCTCTTTTTCCCATAGTTTCTCCTTCCTCGTGCATTTCCATCAGTCCGTTACGAAAGATAAGTCCATGTGTGGCTGGGCTGACTCTTCGCTTCATTAACCCTAATAGATCCAGTTTCAGTTTAATGAAGCAAACTTTTAGATACGCACCAGTGAAAACGTTTAAAAAATGAAAACAAAATATAAATATTTATTTCATACCCGTATAAAACTAATTTTTTTTAAAGCGTGAAAATAGATGATTGAAAATACCTGAGCAAAATGGATGGCAAATTAATTTCCTGTAAACGTGACATAGTCATTTAAACATTATGCGCAAGAAGGTAGCTTTTTGAAAAGGAATGACGAATTACTAGGTTTATATAGGAAAGGTATAATTTTGAAACTCACCTTTTTGATGAGTTTTTGTTAGGTGAAATTGCATGTGGAATCCACGTGCGTTTTTTGATGAGTTAAATTGTGATTGCTCCCCGCGCGCCATTGCCGATGGCAATGTACGTTCTTCTCTAACAGAGAAAATCACATTGCGATGACATCACTAACACGCCTGCTTCCTATTGGTTGACTATAGAATCCATATCCCCGCCCATCGTTCTGCTACTGGTTGCCTAAGGCGGTTGTTTAGCCGTGTGTCGGCGTCCAAGCGTCACCCTGAGTGGCCCCATCTTCTCGAAACAACAAATTTATTAAGTGGCGCTTCTTGGGCTCCAATTAGTCGCCGGTCGTGGTTCGACGTCACTTCCGGCTTGGAGGTGGGGAGGGAGCCATTACTGAACCACGAGGCTCCAGTCAGTCAGTGTGAGCTTGTCTTGTATGCTGTGTAGGACCGCTTTCCGCCACGACGACGAACGCGATCGCACACCCAGAGCCGACTCCGCGTGTGCGGAGCAACGGCATGCAGCCATCAATGCTGCAAGCGAGCAGCACCTCGGCCTTTACGCGTCCTGCGTCCTCGTCCTCGCCTAGTGGCTGCGCTGTGGGTGGAGGATCATCAACGCCGAGCCCCGCTACAGCTGAGGCGCCCAAGGACAAGCCCGCGCTCGGCATCTCTTTCTCGGTCGAGGCCTTGCTCGCCGACCGGCCATCCAGGCCCGACCGCGCCGCATCTAGAGACTCGCTTAGTCCCGATTCGTCCAAACTGAGCCCAGCAACACTCACGTGTAAGTCGTTCACTGTTGACGGCATTCTCGACAAAACGCACCTACACGAACATGCACTGCAGGATAATCCTACGGCACCTCATCATAACCCCCTCATGGCCAGGCCATTTCCTATGCCACCTGAGGGAGCCTTGCCTCACGGACCGTGGACAGCTGCCGTGACGGCTTCGTTTCCATGGTTACCTTCACGGCCCTTCTCGCCCCCGCCAAGTAAGTTTAAATGATGGCTTCTTTCTCTTCAGGGGGTGGAAATTGATTGGGCACCCATTAGAACCAAACCTTTCTATAGACAAATCAATAAGCCAGTCAGGGGGTACCCCAACGGCCTGTCCAAGGGCAGCGCGTGCCTCAATCAACGTCCACAGCATGTGACAAGAAATTGAACCCTGAGCCCATTGACCATTTCATCTCAGTCTTTTCAACCTAAGGGGCTTGTCTTCTATTCATACATTGCTAAGGAACCTTATACACCTCACAATGTTGAACGTGATGAAATGTTGGCCTATTTGTACTTTTCTAGTAGAGAGAGAAAAAAAAAATGTCACTTCTTGCGAGAAAATTTGAAGAAAAAAAATAATAAGTTATGTAGGCCAATCATAATTACTTTTGACAAATTTATAAGTGGTAAATAGAAATTTTTTTTCTGTATCATTAATCAACATAATTTTTCAACATGTTGACATTTCCAATATATACTATAATTAGTAAATTTTTTTATCTTCTATTTACGTTAAAAAAAAAATCTTTTTTATTTTTAAATAAGCATCTGTTGAGTTGCTCGGCCACCCAGCTCTGAGTAGACAGTCAAGTTAAACAGTTATTTCCTCTCTTGAGAGATCATTATACAGTACTCGACTACAAATCTTCTCTTTGTGCCGTTGGGATTTTTGCCCCTTGAAAATTTGATGGAAAGTTCATAGCCAGAGGGCTGCAAATTTTTTCATTGATTTCCACATCTTTTGTCAAAAAGAAAAACTCGACGTTTCTTCACTCACTCGCAAGGCCAAGGAGAAAGAAGAAAAAAAGCCTCGGGGAAAGAAACGGTGGGGGAATGGCGAAATTCTTGGCGGTCGCGTCCGTCTCACAAAGACCTGACAGGAGGATGGGGCGGAGGGATAAATCAAATCACGGCTCATAACGAGGCCAAATTGGCGAGCAACAGCCGGGTCGTGGCCTCCCAGCTCTGTGCGTGCAAAGAGGAAGCTGCGACTCGAGCCAATAAGAACGAGTCACGTTCTTCTCTTACAACTAAAAGTATAATATACTTATCAATTTAGCTTCTTACAATAACTCCAACAGTGATAACACCTCTTGGATGATTACTCCGAGTAAAATCAAATTGATTCGTTTAATCTGTCTTCTCCGTCAAATCGATGACTATTGCAACAGTCTAATACAGAAAACTGCGTGGCGTGCGTGTGCTTAATCCGTGTAATTAGGCCTGTAGACGCGCGTGTGACATTCATGTATGTAATTGTTTTGTAGCATGCCTCAAGCGCGTCTGGGAGCACGAAACTCCCCAGAGATAGCGGAAGAACGGCATCTCTCCCTTTGGGAGGACGATAGAACTTGGCGGAAGACGATTTCAATAGAGGTGCTAAGAAATGAGATACACTCGAGTTTGTTGTTAAACCACAGAAATTGTTATGTGAATACTGAGTCCTCTATAACGTTCTCAGCTTGAAATTTTTAGTTACAAATTTTTTTTTTTACTCGCGGCAATCATGATCTAATTGAGATTAAAAGGGGGAAGGAATAGAATTTTGACTCTATCAGAATGAAATGTTTCTTGTCATATTTTCGTTGATGATGTAATTGCGCGTGACTCGCTGGCTTCTAATTGAAAACACTTCTGAATTGAATTTTTTTGGATTTAGCTTTTTTATCTTTTAACGTATTCGTCACAGTCAGGGGTTTTTATTATGTTTTTTAAAATGAGTTTTCGTGGCTGTCAAGTGAAATTATCCTTTGGTTTCGCTCTTAGATTTTTTTTTGATGTTGTAATCTCATGTCAGAGAAACAAAAGATTGCAAGTGTTGTTTGTTGTTGTTGTTGTTCTTGAGGCTTTTTGCGTGATGACAAGAATTTGCTTCCGGGTGCATACGAGGACTTATCAATAGTGTCAATGACTCAATTTATCAGGGAAATTTTAGGTAAATGATGACAAAGTGGGGAAAACAAAAGACGCGCTCCGTTCGATTTTCTAATTGGGTCGATGAAACTCTGTTAGGTAGAAAATTAAATTTCAATAAATATTTTCTGGGTTATTAATTTATTTTCTTCCCTTCGTTTAATTACAGAACCCGGTGATCCGCCCAAGTTACCAACCCCGGTGAAATGTCAACTGCGAAAGCACAAAACGAATCGCAAACCGCGTACACCCTTCACGACGCAGCAGTTGCTGGCGCTGGAGCGCAAATTCCGTACTAAACAATACCTTTCGATCGCCGAACGCGCCGAATTTTCCAGTTCCCTCAATTTAACGGAGACGCAAGTGAAGATCTGGTTCCAAAACCGGCGAGCCAAAGCCAAACGCTTACAAGAAGCCGAGTTGGAAAAACTGAAAATGGCCGCCAAACCTCTGCTGCCGACTGCGTTCGGCTTCTTACCGGGAGCATCATCTCTCTTTCCCGCATCGGCGGCGGCGCACGCGCATCTCACGGGACTGCATCGGCCGCAACTCGGCCATTTACTCCCACACTACGCTGGACTCTATTCTGCACAAGCGCCATCAGGAGTCGTGTTTCCACACTGACCAGCACTACAAACAAACTGTATGTATTTATTTCTTGCCCTTCAATCCTTTGAAAACCAGTGTACATAAGGATGCAAAACAAAAATGTGCTCCGCGCCAGCACCAATCGATCCCCGTGAAAAAAAAAAGCACGACAAAACTACTTCTATAATTTTTAATTTTTCACAAACTAGAATATTTTTAAATGAAATTTTTGAGTTTTACGTTTCCCCTCCCCACTTCTCGTGCTTGTTGACTGTCGGACATTGTAAAAGACTCACATTTTTGATTGGTTGACAATATTCTCCCCCCATCCCGTCTCTTGACCATTCCTCATTCAAGTCATACAAGTTCCTCTCTCTCCTCGCTTTTCTTCCTATTGAAATCTGGGGGTTGTTCAGTAGCAGACAGGCGTGACCGTCACGCCACGTGATCAACTCCCACGTGCAACAGACGCTGCGTTTTGTTCTATTAAAAACGCACCTCTCTTTATAATACCTTCAACCCCAAATTTCAAAAGTGTTCCTCCTACACTTCGTGTTTTGTGATCACCTGTGATATTTGAGGAGGAAGTCGCATACACGTACACGTCAAAACCAATTTCTTTAATATTTTGTATACAATTCCTAAGAAATTTCAATGCAAAATAAAAAATGTTATTAAAATTTTTCAATTTGTTTGGTAATGAGGCTAACAAAAAAGTAGTCATTAATGTTAAGTGATAAAAATGTCAAATTTTATGATCGTTTCACAATTTTATTTATACCAAAAATTTTTTTATTAAAAATCACTAACATCAAACGCTTTCCGAATCGAGTCAAAATAATGTGACTTTTTCGTTCACGTTTTCTGGAAGCATCACATTAATTTTTTTTCCCACTTTTTCTTAATTTAAATAGGTTCGCACCGTGTTCACTTAACTCAAATTATTTTTTTCCTCTATTATAAAAAAAATAATAATCAGCACTAAATGTTTTTAGTGGTTTTGACGTCATTTTGCGAGTTCCATCAGATTTTTTTTAAAACAATTTAATAGTGAGGTGCTTCTAATTAAGTGTTGTGATTGTCAGTTATGTTGAATGAATGATAATGATGATGACACTCCTCATGGAAGCGGAACAATCTCTTCCATTAATGTGAAGGTGAAATAAGTAGGGTGGGAAAAAAAATTTTACAAGTCCTCTTCTCTCCCTCGTCATTAACCTTATCAATTTTCCCGAGCAGAAAACGAAAATGTTGTGTATATTTTTCAATGAGTTTTGTTATAAAAACTAATGTAATTTAACCGACCACGTTCATATGCTTTCCACACAATGGTTTGTTCTAACCCGTGCTGCCATGTCGCTTTGCTTTCATCGCAAACGCTATTTAAATAATTGATAATAGATAAAAGGGGATTAAAAAAACCTTAATGTTGACATTGTTTTTCATTTTATTTAGATCAAGTCATGTTGAGAAAGCAAATGACGTGTGTACATAGATTTTTTTTTTTAAATTTTTAATTTGTTTGTTTGTATATTTTTTCTTTTCATTTTTAATCCACTTCACTATGGTATTAAACTGACATGATTCATTTGAAACAAATGCAAATTAATTTCGTCTTTATTAACACTATAAAAGAAAAAAGAAAATGAAATTAAGCGAAGAGATTAACTTTAAAATCACTTGAAGACAAATGAGCGCGCTTCATTTTTAAAACACCACCCCAACTCACTGACCCAATATACAAGCGGTGGCTGTGAGTAATTTTCTGTCCGGAGTCTACTAGCTGGAAATAGACTTCAGACAAAGAAAGGAAACACTCCATTACCTGGTCGTTCTGTCCAGCGGCGCCAAATCAACAGATTTATGGGCCACGACTTACAAAGTACTGCACTGGGTGACCGGTGCCTTTTTCTCCTTGACTTTCTCCTTCTTTTGAAAGCCGCTTTACTTCATGGCTGTATAACTAATGGAATTATGACATTTTTGGCGTTTCTACCATTTGTTGTTGTTCAACCAAGACCTGCATACAGCAATAAAAATATTTTACACAAACTTTTTTTTACGCAACCAAATCTGCTATTTTATTACGTTTTTTTACTTGAGTAAATTTGAACTTTATTAGACATAAATCTTATTTTTTATTGCATAACGATTAAATTCCTAGTATTATACAAGGAATCTCTTTTCTATAATGGCAGGTGTGAAAGAAAAGGTTTTTATATCATCCAGTTTATGTATTGATATATCTTTAAGCTTCAATGCAAAGCACGTGTGATGGGGCCCATCATCATGAAATTAGCGCTGGGCGCGCAACATTACATTTTGGCGTTGGCAATTAATTTCTTGCCTGTCCTCGCCCTCTAGGAATTATTCGTCTCATCATGATTTACGACACGCAAATTATGGGAAATATTAGCATAAAGAATTACTCTGCCGACGTAATTAGTTATTAACGGTCGAGGCACTTCCTTAAGTAATTAGTTATACACATATCAAGGAAATGGGGAAGCGAGAAATTGCCTTTAGTCTTCGTATATAGTTGTTTCTTACATCAAAATTTTCAAAAAAAAAAGAATCTGCCTTGAAGGTGATGCTAACTTGACAGAATACGTACCGGCATAGTTACACCTCTGGTTACAAAATGTGAAACTATAATTATTATCACTTACTAAATGTCAGTTTTAAAAACCCTTTTTAATAATAAGTAAATTAAGCGTTCACTGAACCGAATTTTTTCCGCTAATCTTTAAACTAATGAGCCCAGCTGCTAACGTATAATTTGTCCGGTTTAGTTTTTTTTCTTGTTTTTTTTTTTCTCTAATAATAATTAACATAATTTTGTTCCAATTAATTAATTAAAATGTATATTCGAAGTGATGGTAAGGAAATAGATTATGTGGTCAAATTAAGAGAAGAAAAAAAAAATCAGGGGTAGGTAGTAATTAGTTGGAGTGTCCACAGCCATTGATCCAGAACGTTGTGAGGGAGTGCACGCGACGGGTTCCACGAACAGAGCAATTTCTTAAAGACGTGTCGCAATAATATCCTTCATGTCTTACATCATTAAAATATAATATTGTGATATTAAAAATTTGCATATTGCGTTAATTACATGAATTTTTCTGCGTTATTTTGGCGGTAAATGAGTAGCGTTCCTTTAATTTTGTAGTGTAAACACAACCGATGAAATTTTAATACAGTTCAATTTGTGTGTGTAGTAATACATTCTAATTAATACTAGTAGGAAACTAATTTCAAACATTGGGCAGTTGCATCCCGCAGTGCAAACCCGGACCGAGCCTCCCTAATCTCCGGCTAGTTTAAAAGGGCAGTGAAAAGGGTGGGTTCCCCGTCGGGTTTGGGACCGTATAATCCTCTTGTGTAGTTGCAGGGTGTGGAAAAGAGTAGAACGATCCCGACTCGGGTCGCACCTTTAGCTCACCACTAATCCTTGTTTATCTCGTTAACTCGAGATGGAGAAACGGACACTCGACCTATAGTGGACAGAGTGGAATAAATTAATTAGCAAAAATGACTCGGTTTCACCGATTAGTACTTTATGTCTAATTAAATTTGTGATTGTGCTCTACCATCTCTACAGGGTTTCCCATTTTATTTGTGCAATGGACAAGAGGATGTTTCAATTTATTACTCTAAATGGAGATCTAAATCTAAACAGTTTTGGATGAAATTAGAGGGTTTATATGAGATTGAAGGTGAATCTTTAACCTCTTTATTGCTTGCAATAAAAGGGCCGAGGCATTAAAGTGATATCCTAGACCCATGTAAAATTTATAGACGCCTCTAAACTTTAACCCGGTTTGTTATTAAGGGTTTTAAAAATGATAGCTAAAATGTTGCTGTGTTGAAATTGGTTTAACAGTTCAGAGTTGAGTGTCGCCTCGTTGTCCGGCCTCCCTCTGCGCCATGTCTCCACCTGATTTGCGCATGCGTCCATCATTCGAGAGCTTTTACACGTTCTTTAACCTCGACCACTTCACCTTTTACTACAATGTTAGCCAATTGCCCTGCACACTTGGACCTTCTCAGTGGCTGGCCATTGTGCGGCCGCCATTCCACCTGAGGTACAGGTGAGCAATTGACGTTTTATGGCGTCACCTCACCTACTGATAAGACTGTTTTTCTTCTTTAACAAACTACCTCGCTTAGTGCGACGCTCCGAGAGCGTGACAAATGTTAAGCTACAAGACGCGTCTTTAACATTCCAACACCCCATTGTAGAAAGCCAAGTGTTGTCTAAATAAGCGTGACAAAATGGCGACACCGAGTCTATTTCGTTGTAAAGAGGTCTTTTTTGACCATTTCCAAAATTACAGGTCATTGAAGCAACTGGCTGCTTGTGGGGAAGAAAAGGAGTGTTTAGTGGGTTGAGAAGAAACTTCTACTCCTGTCACTATCTTCAATTGAGATGGCAAACTGTTGGGGGTCATGTGCTATCGATGAGGGACCAATCCTTCACTAACAGACCTCCTAATGACTCACCGCAAACTTTTAAATGAAAGAGTAACATCCTTTTTAACGTTTATTAAATGTGAGGTGTTGGAGTAGCAAGAAGAAAAACCTGTAGTTTGAAGAATCCTATTATACTATATAAAAATTATAATCTTTAAACTTTTTCAAATTTGTGATATGCCACCATACTTAGTATGGAACAATACATTTCATTACGTTTAATTGAAACAAATGCTAATTCTATTTATACAAAAAGTTTGTGAATGCTAAGTTAATACTAAAATCTCAATCTTAGTATTAATTTTAGTGCAATTAACAGGTTTAACTCATGTTTTAATCTCAAGTTTTTATATTTAATCATTTATAAATTGATAAATATAATTCTAGAATATTCCTAACCCTACCAAAGGGGAAAAAAAATGTAAGGTAATGTTTTGTTTTTATTACATAAAAAGAACTTTCCCCCTTTTCTAACGCTTAATTTAATTGGGCTTCTTATTATTGTGAGGCGTTGAAATTAAATTGGTGCAAGGTGCAAAAGATGGTGGACTGAGCATATTCATAGTATAGAAGAAGTCATAAAAAGATATACACGCGTGATGACCGTATAATTAGAAGATATGGGCTGGTGCAATTCACTCCAGCGTTTCAATTTGCATCCGCCATAGCGTCTCCTTTTATTGTCGCCGGTAACACGAATTTTGGAAGGCAGCCTCATCTTTATCGCTCCCCGCTGTTTGCAGCTTGATGTTGCTGTATTGCCGCGCTCGTGATGATATTGGGCGCCGTTGCTTCTCTCGCGCAATATGAGCCTCGTTTCGACACGTAGTAGGGCCAATAGACAAAAGAGCGGCAGTTATCGCGCAACTGCCACCCATTTTCACGCGCCCAATGCCGTGATTATAATTAGCACTAATGAGCAATCCCTCCGAAGATGATGATGCGCCTCCGGAAGTGCATAGGTCGTATCCGGATGCGAATCAATTAGCATAATTTATCTATTTGTTTCTCAAATTTTTCATGACTAATTATTGGCTATTAATCAAAATTCCCGATTATGAATGACGAGAGGGTTTAAAATGGCATCAGTCATAATAGAAACGATTTGACGAGTCAATTGTTGACTTGACGACCGCGGTCTAACGGCGGAAATGATTGTGGATATTTATAGGGCAATGCAAATATACGTTTTCGACGCCGCTTAGCTTCCGTTTCTGTTTTGGACCATTTATGCCGAACGGTGACAGTAGCAATTTGTAGAAATGGAGTTAAAGTGGAAACAATCGACACCCGAAAGTTTTCACTTTAAATCACTCTTGATTTGTTTCCTTTTTCCAACGTATTTTTACACTTTGGCCACGGTTCAATTACTTCTCCAGATTAATTTGTTCTAAATTTAAAAGGTCTTGTTTGAGCTCTTTCTAAAAAAGCCAATTTCAAATACCCATTGTTTCTAAATAGCAAATAATAAATTTCGTTTCTAAATTGAGACTTCTCCCAAACTGTCAAAATTTAAGTGGTATTTTCAGGTTAAAATAAGACATCTATTGTTTCCATTTTTTTCTCTTTCTCTTCGTTTATTTGTAATTTCGTTTCACGTCTTTGGTGCGGTTAGCCACACTCTCAATGGCGGCTTGAGCATGTTGTTATCGCCCGAGTGCAAATCAGACGGGGGCGGACGTCTCCAGAGCGTTCTTTTCTCTGTCACCAATTACAGCCGCCTTTTCCGCGTTGTTTCGGCTGGTCGAGCAGCGCGTGCGCCGACCATCGACGTGTGACGCCGGCTGCTAACAGCGCGATATGGCCGCAATGCGATGTGGGCACCGAGTCAATTGATCAGGGATTTGTCCCTGGACGCCAAGCGCGAGCCCGAACAAAGTGGCGCCCTCTCGCCACCTTAATTCATGGCCCCCTTCGGCCGCCCAATGGCCAGGCTCCATGCTGTTCGTGCAATTCTTAAGCGAAAAATGATTTCTCTTCTTTTTTTTATGGTGCAAAATGATTGCCCATTGTCCACTATAATAAAAAAAAATCTCGTTAGAATATGGATCGGAATTTCAATCTTATCAAAATAAATTTCGCCTGTTTGGAATAATTTAAAATTGTGCAGAAAATGGCAACTGGGAGTCCGCCAACCGGCAAGAAAATTACAGTTTTAAATTATAGTGTAATGGCTCTTAGTTCTAGACTAATTGCTCTCTATTTTTAGACACACTCCCTCTTTCCTCCTCATTTTTTTCCCGGTGATGAAAACTATAAATTAAAAGCAGGCTCTTGTTCGATTTATCGCACGACCGATGGTCAGGCGTCTGTGTCGGCAATTACCGTTGCCTTTCATCCGTTTAATTTCCCCTTCCAGTCTCGACGCCCTAAAGGCGCCCGAACCACCAAAAAGTGCAAAAATCTTTTCACTCGGTCTCCCCGTAGTACCTGACGAATGGAGCGCTTGCATCAGTTAGACGTGCAATAGGGGAGCGTCTAATGGCCATAGAGACGCGGCGTCTCTCTTTTTCGCTATCATCTTCCGTCCAGCTTGTCGTTAGCTTTTTCCTCGGAGTTGGGTTTCAAAACATATGCTCCCAATGGGACTTTGGGGATCTTCCAACTACTGAATTGCGTTTAATAAAAATTGAAAGAGTGGGGGCGAGGACATGGGAAACAGATACGGGACAAAATGAAAAAAAAAAAAAGAGTTGAGTTTTTTTTGATGCAGTTCTTTGTTTATAGTTGCAATTGTAATTTTACTTAATTGCAGTTTTTTTGTTTGAGTGATGAAGAATTATGGCTAAATTGATTGCCAGTCTGTGGGCTTTGAGTGCAGGGTGTAATATGTGTAGGCGCCCTCACCAGGGAAGTTGTGAAATGCAATCCTCCCGTTAAGAGTGTTTACGGATCTTTGGCAATGGAGCGCGCGACGCCTGGCGGTTGGCCATCCATCATGCGCCGCCATTCGGCTTTGGCCCCCGCGCGCGCTTGAAACGCCGCTAATTGGTCTAGCAATGTCGCAGCTGCTGGGAAAGAAAATGGCAACAAATGGATAATATTGAGTGAAAAAAATATTTTGGAGTAACTTATGATTAATAGTTTCTCTGTCGTGCAGAGCAGTGTGAATTAAGGGGGCGGACTTTGTACTATTTGATTGAATTTTTTTTTTCCAGTCTCCCTTCTCTCTTTTCCCATATACATGACCTCTATGGGGGATGGGTAAGGGAAGGGGGTAGCATGGCTCGCTGAAAAATGGCTGAGATTAGAGCTATAGAGCACTAAGCAATTGGATCCCTCATATTGTGACGCCCCGCAACGAGGGAACTCATCATTACTAAACTGGAGGGGGTCGACGGGAATTATTCGGTTGACCACAATTCGATCATCACCCCTTATATAAGACCGTGGGATTTTGGCAGACCCTTGTGTTAGTAAATATTACACTGACTATCATGTCAAATGTTTATTAAGTCAAAATGCAATCAAATTGTTTTGCTGGAAAGCTGTTTACGAGCTGTTTTCTTATTCTTTTAAGCTTTGACTTAAGAGTTCCCTGGGTAACAAACTCCTTTAAGCCCTACCATAATTTCACATGGCACGTGACCGACTCATCTTGTTGACCAGAGGTTCCAGAGTTCCGGTCTAGTCTTTATTTCCGGTGTGTGTCTGTGTGAAAAGGCGTTGTTATTGAAATCAATTTGTAAGGTGTGTGGCTGTAGACTACTTTCCGGATTTTGGCTTGATTAACGCGAGCGCCCCCTCTCGGTTTCTGATTGGCTTTTTATTGATAGGCTTAAGGAGGCGTTTCAGCGTTTGCAGTAAGAGGCGAAAAACACCACTAGGGATTTCCCTGGTCACTTTATGAAAATGAAACTTAGCGAAAATGAAGGTGTTGAATTTAAGGAGTGAAAAAAAAATGTTGAAAAATATTGGGGATGTTTTGGAGTATGCACAAAATTAAGGGAATGGATGTGGGAGGGTAAGGAATAAAGGAAGCCGTAAATCAGCGTCCAATCAGTCGGCGCCTCTCCGTGGGGTATGTTGTGAACGGACTTAATTTGGAGATACCCAGCAGTGAAGCGTACGGCTTTTTGCCAATTTCAAAGGAAATTCGGATGTTTTTTTTCTCCTCTTCTCGTATTATCCCATAAATGTAATATTCATTCAGGTTGAGCATTTAAAACTTTTGATGACATGGCAAAATGCGCATTTATTATAAGTATAATGAGAAAAATTTAAATTTAAATTTTGACTGAAAAGTCTTATCTATAAAGTGAAAATGGCTTGCATCAGTGAATTTCCTCTGTCATTTTATAATGAGATTGTAAGTGGCGCCCTCTACGCGATAAGAACTCGCCAAGAACTAATTTTCGGTCGAGAGTTAATTGACGTTCAAATTCGCTCTCGAATCCTGACGACGCGTCCATTCTTTCAATCGTTTTGCACCCCCTCCCGTTTTCGAAGCCTATCGTCATAAAGGAGTTATTTCTCTTTAATTTCCCGTCGGGAGCTGCCTTACTATTCCCTCCCTCCTCTACAACGTTCTGTCACGTGACGACCAGCTGTAAAATAATGTTATTAGGTTTTTATCGGGAGGCCATTAGCCCTGCGGGACACAGTATTCGGTTGCCGGGCCCTTGGTTTGCTGTCCAGGAGATGCCCAGTTATCAGGACACGTCAGGGAGAGGCGGGAATCGGTCGAGATTTGCTCGCTGCTCATAGATCCGTAACCTCTCGTTATAAAAACATGGAAGGAAATATTGTTTTAAAAATAATCAACTCAAGGTTTTCTCAAGTCGCATCTCTTAAATTAGTAAAGTCAAACATTTGTTTTTGCTATAGTTAGAAATAAGTGAATCATTTAAGACGTAATGACAAATATGTCTGTTTGTTGTAACGGTGGTTTCAGGGTATGGTGAGTGGAGGTGTTGGCAGGCCCTCGTGCACAAGAGGCGGTTGAGCTGGTGACAAGCGAAATTGATTCACATTTCAAAATAAAAAGGCAATCAGGCCTGCCAGTGCTTGGTCGTCAAGGAAATGACAACGCCATACAAGGCGAACGCGAACGGAGCTTGATACATTGGCGCTTCCAATCACATGCATCCCTCGTTACAGCGAAATGTCTCACCCGTAAAAGAGAAACGCAGCATCCGGTTTCGAATTTACTCGCAACCCTTAAAAAAAAAAATAAAAGATAAAATTTTTTTTTTAAAAACATTAAACTCAACTTGAATATATATAGACATTCTTTGCCGGCAGATGGCGCATTTTGTATTAAAATATTTTTAAGTACATTATTTTTGTGGTAATTACTTGTAATAATTTAGAGTCCTTGGGCTTTTTGGCTTGTTCACCTGTCTTTTGTCTGATGGCCCACCGCCCACGTGGTAGCGTTTTGCTTGGGGTCTTGGTTCCTGGACTACGATAGAACGCTACAGGGGGTAGGCGACCTCCCCCGCCGACTTGTCGTCAGGTTAGCACTGCAAATTCCTATTGCAATGAACAGGTAATTTTTACCACGTCATTATTCCTCCCAGGTGGAGTTGTAACTGGACCCGCGAGTGGGCGTTCGATTTTCGGAGTCATTTGGCCGAGACGTTGAAGAATGAGGAACGCGCAGGTCATAAGTCTGATGAAACTGCTAACACTAGACTTCATATACTGTAGGGTTCACATACAACAGATGAAGCGAGGTGAACTTGAAATTGGACAGTTTAAAAATTTACGAGGATGAATACTCATTAAAAACCCCTTTTTGTTCACATACAAAACAACCCATAGAAATAAGGCGAAATTTTTGCATTCTTTACTCTTGAAAAAAAAATCAGTTCTATTCTAATAAAACTGAAAAAACAACATTAAGGTTGCCTACTTGCTTTATAAAGTGTCGGTCGGATATCCCATTGTAACCTAATCTGCACCTAATCTGCACCTAATCTGCACTGCTTTAAAACTTCCAAATAATGCTAAACACATCAACGGACAAGACGAGCCTCCGAGATCTATAAGTCAAAGAACGGTAGAGACGCCGGTTCATTTCGTCATAACTTGCATCATGCCGCGAACTCATTTGAACTAATAATCTGAAAATTAGACAGCTGGTTAATTTTCATAAAATTTTATTTCATTTAGTTCAATCTGAAAAAACGTATTAATAAAATCACAAAACCATTCAATTTTTATGCTCACTTTAGTCATCATCTCTTATTGGTTTACACTCACAAGTCAGCGCAACAGTAAAGCCTTTTACCTCTCCGTTCGTACAACTTGGACCCACCGTAACCTTTCTTTCTAAGTCCTAGGGGGCGAACAACTTTTTTCCCTGCTAGGCAAGACTTTGCACATTCAGGTGACGTTACAACCCGAGCACAGTCCTTCTGTACTGCAACTGCAACAGCAAGAACTATCAACATGAGTAGAACTTTCAACTTCAGCATTGTGAATTATTCTGGTAGACTTATACCATTTTATGTCATCCATTAAGGAGGAAATCCTCCCGTAGGGTGACATGTATCGGGCTAATTTATTTGGCCTCTGAGTTATAAATATTAAGGCAAGTGTCATCGCTTAAAGAGCAAAGCGATGTAAATTGAAAATTTTTTTTTGTGGAGTTTTTCATTTTTTTATGCGAAGATATTTGTGTTAGTAAGAAGGGTGGCTGTAATTATTTCAAAGAAGAGTCGACATTGAGTTGCTCAGGAGATGGTAAAGTTGGTGGGAATTGAGTTGCAGCAGATTGGTGTGAGATATGACTTTTTCAAATTTTTTTTTGATGGAAATTTTAATTCAATTAGAAAGAGGCTAAATTGGAAAAATTAATTGTCTACTTTCACAAAAGAAAGCATTTGAAGGGAAAAACCGCTTGGGATCAAGAGACGATTAATTAAATTTTAAAGAAAGAAAAAGTCAAATAAAAGGTGAAAAATCGATTTTATCGCACTTGCGCAGAAATGAGTTCCTTTTTAATTTGTATAAATAGAAATATGATAAAATGAACCAAAAAAAATTGAAGTTTTCCAAAAAATTTTGATGGTGTCGTTTTAACCGTTTATATAAAATAGTAAATATAAAGTGTAAAATTCTAAAAAAAACTCACTATTTTTTAAAATCATTTTTTAATGAACACTTCACATGATCGTTTCTTACTTGTTAGTGAACTTAAATAATGGTCAAAACTGATCAAATTCTTTCAATTATAAAATTTCGAGTAATAAAAATTATGAGAATTATTTTTTAATTAATCGCTTATATAAAAAAGGAGGCCATTGAAATTTTCTTTATGTATTAATTGCAGCGTTGTGGGGGGTTAAGTTGAGACATTTGGCGCGCGCCCCCGGCTAATGAAGGGACTCATCACGGAAGGCCTGAAATCAATTTCCGATGGCGATGTAATTAACACGCGACATCTCAAGCGTCTCTGCGAGAAACGCGGTGCCCGGCATTAAGTGGCGAGCGTTTTTAATTGGCCAATAAGATTTCATTCTTATCGAAGCTCCTTTTACGACGCCATTCGTGCAAGAACAATGGCGCGCGCCGCCGCCAGATTAGCCCAATTAAGGCGGACAAACGCATTTTAATTAAGCAACGCCCGTCGCCTCGAGGAAAACGCGGGCGAGGGGGGGCGAATTCGTTTCTACTTTTTGATCAGTAGATAATAGTAACCCTCTTTGTGTGTCGCCTAGCGATAGTTGTGAATAATTAATTCCCGATGTCTCGCATAGAAGCAATTGTCTCAATCACGAACCAGATGAAACAGTGACAATAATTTGTTCTCTAATTACGAGAAATTAAGTTGAAAGCCAAGTCTTCTCTTTCTCTAATCCCCTCCACCGTCTTTCTTTTAAAGAGGGGAGCGAAGAGCGCCATCTTGTATCCAACAAGAAAAACTTTGCCCATAAATTTTATTCATTTTCTTTTTTTATAGGTATTTTGAAACATCGAATTTTGCACTTGCAGTAGCTGAAATAAGTGATTGCTCATTTTCTTCTCATGGTTTAGCCAATTAAATTTTTCCTCGTTGAACACCAGAAAAGTAATTAATCAATTTAATTGGCACTGACAATAAACGATGGAAAGTCTTGGTTTGAGGTTTTTTTTTATGTTGTGTTTCAAAATCTTGTCTTTTTTTCTCAGTAAGTAATTAGTGGGTATAAGGAGAGACGTGGTCAGAGACACACAAGTTGGCGACTAGTGTTTGCCGTGCCGGGCATTTTGACAACGCGGTTGTTAAAAGGGACCATTTATCATTTGATGAGGTAAGAAATAATTTTTAAAATGGATTTTTTTTTTTAAAGTGGAATGAAAACTTGCTGGTATATAAAAATTTAATTAATAGTAAGAAAAAATTTATATTTTCACTTTTTTTACATTTGATTTTATTTAATGTGTTATTTTTCAATTTGATTTATAATTAAATTATTAGATGCTGTATTGTTCCACAGTGTTAAATTATGAAAAATTATGTTAAAAACGTACAGCTCGTTCTCAGAAGAAAGAAAAAACTTAAAATTTGTGTGATTTGAACTGCACATGCGCAACGCGCATTATCCAAGTTTTCCGCTTCCGGAAAATGGTAGCCATCAGCTCTATAAACAGGGACGTTTATGGTGCATTGAGGTATTATTTTTAAAGTAAATACTCTATTTTCTGTGTTTTCTTTTCCACTTTTATTTGAAACTTTGGGTATTAATGCAAAGCCGAATCGAATCGGCACCACAACCAGCGGCGTAATGAAAATGTCGTAACATCTAGGAACGTGCTACTGTAATTTATACAGACACCGTCACCGATTTAGTTTCAAGCCGAAAATAAAATCAACCTCTGAATTTAGACAGCAGCTGCATTCTAAAACAAATTTTATTTTAACGTAGATGAATTTAAAACTGTTAACATCGCAAATGTTAAAATTTATATTTTGTGATTGTGGTAACTTACAAGTATCTAGTTTATTTGTGAATACATTGAGTGTTTTAAGTCGTCTCATAATTTACACTATTCAAATTATGAATGAAAATTCTCTGACGACCACCCATGTGTAGTTTTAAAAACCAGATTTTTACACCCTGTGACAAAAATAATGATTGCCAATGTTTTTGTGTCTAATTAATTAGGATTATTGATCAGTTAATCCGCGTTGAGCCTCGCTGTAGACCCGTCTTTACTCAGATCGTGACTTGCACCTGCAAATAAAACCACCAGGGAACCAGGAGACACCTGTGAAGCAACACCTCAGGTAGGACGACATTTTTGTTAAATTATTCTTTAGATTAACCTCAATGTACTTGATAAGAAACAAAACTATTATAATTCGTACGTTCCCTCCCAATCATACAATACTCGACGTATACAATTTTTAATCTACCTTTTAATGTGTTGAAAACGACTATTTAGGGTGCGTATAAAAATTGCATAATTTCTCTTTTAACGTCCACTTGTCTGTAACTGAATTAATCCGCATTGTGCTAATCCCGGTTGCTTTATGCGCATTTAATCCGCGCAAATCGGAGGGTCGCGAACTTTGGCGTGAGTGGGCGTATTGCTTTGCGCGGTTATTATGAAACTCACGCACTGCGGGAGTCACACTGCAAATTCGCACATCTCACCCTCCCTCCGCAATTCGAGCGACCGCCTCCCACTGAAAATGTCGCAATTCGGAGCCAGCACCAAAAGCATAATTGGACGCTTCATGCGATTAATGGCCGCCGTCTGAAGCGGCGTTAGCTTGGGGGAAGGGAGTAACCCGCGTTGCACCCCCGCAGATTGCGCATAATTAACTTATGCAGCAGGCAAAGGGAATGTGGAATTGACCTGACCATTGAGATCTAAGTATTAAGGTCACCCGTGTCTTTAAATTTGAATTAATTTTTCATAACAACCATTTTGTGAAAGTTAATTACTTATGACTCGCTAATTTATTTTAACAGTGTTTTCTTACTGGAAAACTTTTTAAATTTTTTGATTGTTATAAATTAAATTGAGTCTTTTTTTAAAGAAATTGTGGGCATTTGCAAATTGTAATGCATTTTCTAGTTGAACAGTTAAATATTAAAAATGACATTCTTAACATATCAGAACGTAAAACGCTATAAAACAAGTGGACAGTCTATAAACAACAAGTTATAACAATTACAATCTAATATTGTAATAATATATGGTACATAAAAATGTAGAAAAAAACATCCATACACATTATTTTGCTATTTTGTTATTATTGTTACGAGTGTTTTTGAGTATCTTTAGTATTGTAATTTTGCGGTCTGAGTTGCGATTGTTTTTAATTACGTCTGGCTTTGAACAAACAAAAACATAAGCGTTTGACAGCAATGAAAAGACAAATCAGACTACACGTTTCTATAATGAGTAATATCGGTCACTTATTTTCAATCATGTCGAAAAATAAACTGATAGCGTTTGCCTTTTTTTCTAACAAAATAACTCAAGTCATGTCATCCATATCTGGAGCGTTTATCACAGGTCTCCCCTTCTACTTCGACTTCCTCCTGCCAAAACTAGCATTTGCAGACGTACCATTCTCTTGTCCAGTTAGATTAAGGTTCCGTTACTCACTTTAAAATGGTTTTCTACAATGTCGCAAATAAATTTTTTTTTATTGATTTGTTTCTTGGGGAAATTTGTTGGCAATCAAAAAAAAGTCCCCAACAGTGATTGATATGTTTTCGACAAAAGGGTGAGGAAATTGTATTTCACATGTTTCCATTCATCTACAACGCTCGTTACGTCATTTCCGTTCACGTGACCAAAAGATACGGAGGGGGAATTGGGAGTCTTGTTAATAAACGAAGAGATAAGCGCCCTCTTTATCGCTCCCGCTCATTGATTTATTTTCATTAAGCTATTGGCCCCTGGTGTCAAGCGCAGAAATCACTTAGTTACGTCACTTGTTCGCAAACCTCTTCCCCCCTGCACCGTCCTCCGCCCCTTGTTAGCGTATTTGATGATTGGACGGTGCGGTGAATGGGGTCTAATCAAATTTCACCACCATTAGTCTGTCATAATTGGGTTAGTATAGTGAGTGGCGATTCCTTTGTGTGGGTGTTGGCAGTGTTCATCGAGGCGCATTCTCTGACCATCAGTGTGGAAGTCATATGGAGGGGTATACACTGTCAGCGGGATGTGGAGGAGAGAGAAAGGCATCACGGTGCAGGTTTATCTGCCTTCTCGCGCATTGTGAGTCATTTCGCCAGTCGCATCCACGGGAAAATTGCAATAAGAAATTCGGCGTGAATCAGAGATAGGGGACGCTGCGAAGAGGCAGGCAGGAGGGGAAGTCGGCCGTGTGGAAGTGGAATTCACTGACTGCCCGCCGATATTGGACCGTCCACCATCTGCAGGGAAACATCCGCTCCCTTTATTACGAAAACGCACATCAAACGAAAAACCTATAAATTGGTCACAATTCACGTGTAAAAATGATTTAAGAATATTTGCACGTGGCTTTCACGCGCACCCCCGTTTCTTTTCTTTATTTTTTTTTTATAAAGTCACCCCGTATTTCTCAGTTGTTACAATGAGGGCAGCGTTCGTCGGGGCTTTTCTCGTCGAGGTAGCGTTACTGGCTTCCTGTGCCCGACGTAGCGTTCCATTGTGTGCGCGAGCAACGAGTGAACAGAGCGCGAGGCCTTTTGCCGATAACAGAACGACTTCCATAACTACCGCGCCTGCACCCGAGCCGGTGATGCTTCTCCTCTCCTCGCCCGGATCAAATATACCGCAAAAGTCCAAACGTTATAAATCTTTGAATGCTGAAAAATTCGTGCCACATTGGTCGCCACGAACGTTACTTGATGAACAGTTCAGTGAGCGTGAGAAAACAAATTTATTTATGACCACAGAAAAAAAATTTTTTTGCTGCTTCTTTTGTTTTTTAAAGAAAAGAAAAAAAAATTTCACGCATTAATAAATGTCTTGAATTTATCGTTTGTTGCATAAGAAAATTGTGTTTCGTGTCAAACAGCACTTCCCGTGGGAAATTAAAGAAACTCTGCTAGGGGACATTGGGGGAGTGTGAAAATGGGACGAGGTCCATCACCCCATCATCACGCTTCCGTTTTCGGCCATGATGTAGAATCGGTCACGTGACAGCCGCTAGCTACACGGTAAATAACCCCGTCACTTGCCAATGGACGAGCACGGAACCAGATCACTTTTCACGTGGCGCTGTTTATCAGTTTGTGCGTCTGTTGTGAGACGGGAATTTTTTTTTTATTGTATACAAACGCCCTTAGGTTGGTCAGTTTTGATAGTGACATTAACACAATGTCGGGGTAGAGAGAAAAAAGTCTTCAACTATTTGGGGTTTTTGAATACATGTTTGAAGATTAGTTTTATATTGACAAGTCACGTGATACTTCAAAAGTCCAATATTTTTCCCTTCCTTATTCTGTTGTTGTGGCTCAGGATTTGTTATCGAATAGTGGTCGTATAGGCCCCGCTGACCACTTGGACTGATCGCTCCAGAGTGACCCATTGTTGCGGCCGGGAAAAAGCGGCCATTGAATGATTTTATCGGTCACTGGCTGAAAACGCCACACAAAAATACGTCAATCTGAGAGAAAAAGTTACAGTTTTCTTTATTGGTATAGCAGTATTTAAAATGATATTTAGTTATTTAAGAATTTAAGAATTATTAACGATGAGATTATGAAAGTTAATTTTGTAATTATATATTGAGTTTGTGAGTTTAGTCTATTGTTAATTGGACAGGAGCAACGTAAATCAGTTCCTTTCGTTGATTGCTCATTTAAAGAATGGCCTCATCCGTCAATTTTTTGACCTGTTTGCCACTTCCTCAGGTGATAGGTCTCGTACAAAGGTCAACCTATCGAGCATGATAACAAGTACCTAACGGAAGGTGATTCTGACCTTTCGGGTCGGTGTGATAGCGCCACCCGGAGGCGGTACCTGCAATCAGCTGTCCTTTGGGACTTGCCTTTTGTTTATGGGCTATCGGGGAAATTACCTGCAGCTCGGCAGCTCCCTTTGGCGCGTGTTATCACCTGACGATGGCCAGCAGTTGGGTCAAGAGGGTTTGTAATATTGAAGGGTGGAGTTGAAGTGGGTTTGCTTTGGCCAACTTTGAAATGGGCTGTAAACTGGTCAGCGTCGAACAACAAATGAAAATTCTCGAGTAATCCTACATGGATTTGCTCAACCCGTGAGCTTATGAGATTTACACGTTTGGAAAATTGTCAGGTGGTGCAACTATTTGCTCTGCCAAGTATTCAATGAGCAATGTATTAGGTTACTTCTTAATATAGACACTTTTTTGTGGATCCATTTTACTACCTCTTGGATTTGGAAACCAATCTGTCTGCTCTGTGTCCAGATTACAATTTTTTTTTATAGTTTGGTACGTAAACGTGTAAAAGTTTGTTTTACTTTTTAATAAATAATTGGAAGTATTTTTTTACTACTCTTACAATGTGAACTCTAACTTGTCAAATGAAATTAATATTTTTATATATAAAGGCATTAGAGAAACTGTGGAGTGAATGCAAATTAATACTGTCTATGGAATTTGTTCTGAAATCGCATTGTAATAGCATTAAGTAAACAACACCAAATTACTCGCAAAATAATTAAAAAGTCGCAAATCTATGAAGGTAAAACTTGCAATTTAATTTTGTGATTGTTTTTGAACAGCCGTATTGGTAATTTGTTCAAATGTTTTACATCATCATTTTGTGTTATTAATGATGAATCAAAATTTGCTGTGGAAAACTCCACCCGAAAGATATTTGGTATTCCAAATGGCTGGACATTTGGGCTGTTATTTGCTTAGATTCAACTGAAACTGCATCAAAAGAGCAGAAACTAGTCTTTAGTTTTATAATCATTTATTATCAAATATGACTTACACAAGCAAAGCAAAAGTCATGAATTGAGGATACTCTATTTGCATTTAGATTAGTACTATTTATTGCAAGACTTACAAAGTTTTGTAACCAACATTTTTTTTCCCTTAGAATAGGACAAATTCTTCGTACCTTCCCCTCAATCTGTAAACCTCTCTGCAATTCCAACAATTTTACGATTTTTCCCAACTTCTTATTACCAACAACCCCGAATTTATTAGCTCCTCTACTAAATTTATTGCCGCCATCCAATCAGTTAATCTGTAAACCCCCAATTAGTGCTACTCTAAGAGTCTCTTATCACAACTTTCTAAATAAAAAAAAACGAAATTTATTTTCTAAAATTTTCAATTCCAAAGATTATAATACATCATTTTTATAACCACAGGAAGAGAAATCATACACGCATAACATTAATAATAATGAACTTATTTGTAACCTGAGATCATCAGTAGGAATTGAATCATCAATCACGACAAGGTCATCAATTGTAACCTACAAACTAGAGGAATAAGGACAATTATCAAAAGGTGAAATGATTAATGAAAATCTTGAAACGCATATATTAAAAGAATAAAAAAAAAAAGACTCGGTGTATTGTGATTGGGTGTTTTGGAGATTTATGGGTGTTGCATTTCTAAACAAGATGTGTGATGCGATCACGTGCACGCGGTAATGGGTTGGAAAAGGTGACCTCCTTGAGACGGATTTAATTCGCCGAATGCATTTTGTAGGTTGGCGTTTGTAGTATCGAGGGTGCCAACAGGGAGAGAACGTGTAATGAAGAGGAACGCTCTCGTGGCTCTTATCAGCACGTGTCACGAGCGAAATGGTGCCTCGTTTTGCATACAACGAATGGAAATCGATCTGATTTGGACGTAACAGAGAGCGTGTATGCAAATCAAGAAGGAAAAGTTACCGATGGGTCGATATCGAATCAGGAAAAGAAGTTCGTTTCCCGTGCACAATGGCGCACCGAATAACCAGCGCTCACCCTCGTTTCAACGATCATTCCAGTCATCAAATATAATCCCAACCGGGAAATTGCGGTCAATCTTGCGTCCATCCGTCCACAAACGCCGTTTTTGAGCTGCCAACTTGAAAGTTTGTAAGATGCATTTTGCGTGATGCGTTTGCAAGACGATTGTTGACATTGTTTTATCAGGAAGTGAGAGGCTGGCAATGGCCATTAAACAAGGCGACTGTAGAGTTTGGTTCGATAATCCCCAGGTAGCAGTTGAGTCTCGTTGGACCCCTTTCAACCTTAGTTTAAAGATTGCAGATTGAAGAGATTGGCAAGCAAACACCCCTGCCAGATTCGCCTTTTGCCTCGCCTCCAAATGCAATCAAGCTAAAGTGAGAAGTGAAACCGTTTTTCACAATTCCCCATTTCCAATTCTCCATATCCCCAGACATTTTCTTTTGAAAAAAGGGAATTTCCCTACACGTCATTACGAATACATCATCAAACAAAAGAGGTACGAGACGCGGCTTGAATAACTATTTTCCATTTCCCAAATTATTATCCGGCAAGTTATATGATATACCTTTGTATACTTCATTTAATTTCTATTTGATCTACGATATATATTTTAATACAATTACAACATATGGAAATTGAGTTTTGTGAGTTCACTATATGTTGTAACGTCAATAACGACAACATGTGATATAGAGATTCAAATAAACTCTATTGCGCAAATAATGAACAAGACATCAAAGAAATAATATTAATAGATAATTAAACCATTCCTAAAATGTATAGGAAGAAGAAAGCTTAACACTACACCGACAGCATTAATTGTATGCGGCGAGAACAAGTGAAACTACAAAAGCAAAGGAAAATAAACCGAAAAAAGACAAACATTAGAAAGACCCAAAGAACACTAAGGAAGAGATGTTATGATCGCTGGTTGACAACCACAAGTTAGGAAAACTGCAGTTATTTGGCCCAAAATATGCTTGTAGTGCACATTAGGCAAGACAAAAATAGTATTACAGTATATTAGTAGTATATTTTTCATTCCAGTTTTCTCGTAGGTATCCTACAGCTTATCTAGTATTTGCATATTTGCAGTAATACTGCAAGATTATTGCATTTTCACTACAGTTTTTTCATCTGGGAAATCTTAAGAATGTACCACTACAAATTATTGCACAAACATGTGTATGCAAACTTCAACTTATTGGAATAACTACATGTGAAAATTGAATTTGATGATATTAGTCTTCTGTCTTTTTGAAAGATATACTGGTGGTTGATGCAGGTCTTAAAAGCCACTCGTACAAGAAATGCAAAACTGACAACACAGAACTGCACAATCAAATCGTTGTGGTTTAACAAGTTGACAAATTATCCCATTTAGTATTGGCCTATGTTTAACTGTCTGAAAATGAACTTAGTTAACTCGATTCACCAAGTTCAGTCTAAACAAAATTTGATATTAGAAGGCAAGACTTTTCCCTCTAGACATGTGTCATCGCTGCAATTTTTCGCGAAATAGCTTTGATCAGAAGGCAACTTGCAATTCTTATAACTCCACAGAAAAAAAAATAACACTAACAGATTTGCATTGAGCGATAAAGCAAACGCACCGTAATATATTACAACGGATTCTTGTTTTGCAAGAAAGAGTGTGATTTTCTTTTCGCCGTGAAGGGATGCTCATTCACCTGAGCGTCCCGCTGATAAATCTGTCTGCTGATGACACCCTTCCTCTTCAGTATTCCCCCCGAGAGAGCTATCAATCAGATGGCACCAAGTACAAGCACTTTTTCGTGAGACGCAATATTCATGATTCCTTTCAAAGATATTACCTTCCATATCACTTGACCTTATACTTGCATCCTGTATTGCCAGGCAACTGGGGTTTAAAGAAAAGGATGTAATTTTTTTTCTAAATTTATTACGTTTTACAATTTTTATAAAAAGGAAACTGGTAATTGTATTTTTTAAACAACAATTTAAAATTTAAAAATACTTTATATGCCGCAAAGGAAGTGGACTTAGGAATGAATTTTTTAAAAGTGAAGGCAAAAACAATGTTAAAACGGAAGAGGAAATTTCATCTGGCGATGTTCAAATCTTGGTTGGATGTGATGAGTGTCTTTATTGCCC
The DNA here is from genome assembly GCA_034686365.1 of Pachymerium ferrugineum. NCBI lineage: Eukaryota > Metazoa > Arthropoda > Chilopoda > Geophilomorpha > Geophilidae > Pachymerium > Pachymerium ferrugineum. The sequence goes on along the minus strand of JAQGAS010000388.1, from coordinate 12,135 downwards.
GTTAATTCTTCCGGTAGAGGAGCCAAGAGGAAATCGGCCCAATCTGGACGTGTCTGCTGTCATCCTATGACGTCAGGATAATCTTGAAGCAAGCTCTGCTGTTTGTCATACGCCAACAGGAATTCTTTGAGGGTGTCGATGTCACTGGCGGTTGCAGTTTCCATTCCCCTTTTTTTCATACTTGTTTGGCACATGTTAGGTCGTTTTCTCAAGACTTTTTTCTTTCCCCAGCTCTGGATCTTCTTACAGAGTGAGCAGTCGGAAATTCAATCCTGAGGTCCCCGTAGAAGATAAGGTAGTTGGGGCGGTGTGTGGGAGGGGGGAGATAGGGGTAAGAAAGGGGGAGAGGGAAGTGAATCTCTGGAGTAGATGGGCGCGACGCCTGGCGATTATAGTGTTATTGCATCACCGAATTCGGACAATTTCATTTGCATACTAGCGATGCTTAGCGAGTCATTTTAGTCAACGATAGGCGTCTCCCTCTTGGAGAGGATAAAGCGCGAATAATTCAGTCGACGTCATCACTCCCCCTCTCCACCCACGCTTTTGTGGCGCGCGAGCAGAAACGAGGCAGCGATTCAAATTTCGCGTGCAGGCACTTCCTGAATGGTTACCATGGAGATGACTTTCCCGGCCATTTCCGGTATAATGGAGTCTGATTTTGAACGCCGTGAGAGGGCGGTAGTGCGGGGGGGTGAGTGGTAATTCTGATATTTCACTCCCATACATTTTTTTTTCCTTTTCAAAAGACGAGACCCTATAGCATTGCTGTTTTATTGCCTCCTAATATCTTGCAGAAGATGGCGAGAAAAACGAAAAAAAAAAAAGATTCGAGAATGTTTGCGCTGATAAATGGATTCAGGGGCGTAAGATGGAAATTGTGCTCTTACGCTCTGTAAACAACTCGTTACCGATGCCAAGCGATGCAGCATCCGTTGGAAAAGGCAGCGTCTTTTGTTATATATAGATGGAGGTGTTCGTCGGTGAGGAGGCTTTGTTCCGTCGAATGACTCGGGGGTCCATTGCCTACGAGCAAAGTCGTTGAGATGAAGTTATGGCTAACTAGATTGTGAAGCCTGAAACGAGAGACTAGTCGTTATCTTTGAGTTTGAGCTCAATCTGAGAGAGATGAGCTCAATGGCGAGTCGTTATCGCGCCGTGCATCTAACAGATGAATAGATGCTTCCAATAGGACTATTGGCTGCTCGTGACAAGCCGCACGCGGACTTTTATCTGGTTAGGGCTCCCGTGAGCTGTCCTTCAAGAGATGGTCCTTGCAACTCTTTGCCCCCCTATTCCCCTCCCCCTCCTCTTCTCGTCATTGCCTATCGTTATGGGCCTGTCAACTTGACCTGGCGTCTCATTTTGGCAACGGACAAAAGTGGTCTCTTCTCGTTCAATCAGATGTTGAGTCAAAATGTAATGAAGTTGCACTGAATATGTGATGAAGAAGAAATAGGGTTTAACGCCGCCAATGACTGGCGTGGTCATACGCGGCGTAATATGGAAATTCTTTTTACTGAAAGCTGCAACGAGATTCAATCAGCAGTAAATAAATGAATGGTAGTGAATGAAAATAAAATAGAAGAAAGAACAAAATGGAAAGAATGCATCGCTACGCAATGTGTACTAAATAGTTTTTTGAATGTTGCAAGTGGAAGTGATAGATTTGAATACTTTTTTTTACTATCGTTTGAATTAAGATGGAGATCACTTGTGTGTTAAATAACCAACATTGGCAATAATATTGACATTAATCGTGAACCAACGGGTCACTGCACACAACTCTTTTATACTTTGTAGAAATTTATAAAGTGCAATGCAATAATAAAGAAGGCTCAAATTTTACCGGATGCAATAGTCTGTGTAGTTAGTGGAAACAAAAAAGTTTGCTTGGTATTTAAACAATACAGAGTAACTTGTTCTTACATTGCAGACCAATATGAAGGACAAAAAGGAAAAGAAGATATATCAGGTGCTAATAAAAGCTTAAAATATTGCTTTTGCAGTACTAATCTTACTCAATTGGTACCACAATACGTTGAAACGATACACTCAAACTTTTGTATTTCATCAAAACAATCTTATACATCTCAATTCATTCAACTGAGTAGAAGAAAAAACATGATGTTTAACGTTCAGCACCTGCTAAGGCCAAAACGTGACAATACGTTACAGAAATGTCAGAAAACTTGAAAAAAGTAAACTAAACAAGACCGAATAAACTAATTATCAAACATCAACTCTACGAATAGTAAACACCATCATAAAATTTGCAACAAAAATTAACCCACAAGTTACGTGTAAATACCTGAAATATGATTCTAAGTAAATAACCAAAGTAAAAAAAAAAAAAAAAAAAAAAAAAATTCAAGTAATGATACCGCGTAAATGTGTTTATAGTCAATTTAACCGAACTGGGCGAGGGAGAATAAAAAAAAAAAAAAACGCTGCCAATGATGAGGGGTGGTAGAAGGGCGTAAATGAAGCTATTACGAAGGTGGTTATTCAAAATGTCCAAATCCAAACTTCAATTAAGGAAAGGAAATGATTGTAAGCTAGACCTGTCTCTCACAACTGAAATTGGATTACCCAAGCCGAGCGTCCCTGAGACAATGCTCAGGGACGCGAGTTAAAAAGAGAGGGAGGCGGAACTGAAAATCGACTCCCCACCACGCGCGTTCACACGTGAAGATAAACGCTCGAGCTAGTATCGCGTATAAATCATGGCCATTTAATTTTTCAAGCGTTCTTTCTAGCGTCAAAACAATTACGAACGCTTAGTTATGACGACCGCATTTGCTGAGGAAAAATTTAAAAGATTATCATAACACCTCAAGATGTTTACTTCGGAATTGAAAGGACATTAGGCGGCGGCAGATGGGAATAAATTTTTTTCTCTCTCCCTTGACTTCACCTCTCGTCAACAAGAGCAGATTTAGGATGTTGTTGCCAAGCAACTGCGACATCTGAAATTGGAAAGCAATTCGCTGTTATGTGCTGTTATTAATGACACGATGCGCAAAGCGCAGTCACACGAGATTGTTTCTATGAAGATAGGCCATTGATGCCGACAGAAGGCGCCATCCATCATGCCTCATTTATTTGGACATACAATTTTTTGTGTCAATTTTATTTTTATTTTGTTCTTACTCCCCGTGAGCCATTTTTAAACTTTTGGAAAAAAAAAAATTTTTTTTTTCTTTCTCTTTTCCCAAATCCTCTTTGCCATTATTTAGCATTTTCTCTTTTGCACCTTCAGCAAAGGATTATGGGATGGAAACAGCCAGATTTATTGGTTGTGATTATACAGAGGAAAAAAATTGAATTTAAATTATTATTTAAAAAATTGTTGTGAAGGGGGGGATTTTTTTTTTCAGGTTTTTCTGTTCTCTTTATTTTAGATACTGTAAAAATGAGAGAGATTTGAATCAAGGTTTCATATTGCTCAATAGTAAACCCTCGCTGCGCACCTTGGGGGTGCTTGTATAAAACGAGGAACCCGCAAAACGACTTAGCTAATCATATTCCCCCTCTTTACAATAACATTTGTCAAAATAATTCTTTTCTGCCTATCAATTTTCATCAGTTGTTTTTCTAATGTTTTTAAATGAGTGTTTTGTAAGATGAAGACGGGTTCGTGACATTCTTGATAATTAAATAAATTTAAAGAATGTTTTAAAAAGATGGTTTGTAGTAATGAGGATCGGCGGCTTGCTTAAAAAGCTCTTATACCTGTGGTTTTGCTTCATTACCCGAGCAGGACAGTATTTTGCAGCCCACCCACAGTTTTGCGTTTACCCCTCGGCTAATAATCCCTGAATTCAAAATATTCACTTCCAGTTTTGAAATTCAATATGAAGTTAATTGGACTGACATTAAAGAGGGTTATCGCAATTAAATTAATTTATAAAAAGGATTTTTCTTATCACGTTTTTTTTTTTTTTGTTTGTTTAAAATGTACTGTTTATACTGTTGCTCAACACAATTTTAAATGACAAACAGAATCCGCTTTAACGATTGGTGTTTGTGTCATAGGCCGATGCGATATAAAATGTTATATAATCCGTAATACGGAATTCGCTTTAATTAACTGATATAAATAACAAAGAGTAATTATTTTGGAAGTAGATTATTTAACGCTTTTAATGTCATGTGTAGTTAGTTAGGAAGTTATTAAATTACTGGTGTGGAAATTTATTTTGCAAAATTATTTTATATTGAGGTAATTGAATTGTTGATTAAATTGTTTTAAAACTGATCATTAATGACTTGAAAGTTTCTTGGTAGGTTAAAAATATATGAAGAAGTGTTCATTTTTTCAGCCAACTAATGGGATATAATAATAATACCGTGGCTGCAATTCAAGATTAAAAATTTAAGATAGTATCATTACATCACCTAATTTTGATCAGAGACCCTTAAAGACTGGGAACGTGATTACGTGCAGTTGTGGCAGCGGAGAAGATCTTATTGGCTGCATTATCACGCTGCGCAAACCAGCGCCGCGTTATAATGCAGCCAATAAGATAATGCAGTCTGAATTGATATGATAAATTCCTGAGGCGAGCGAGGCCTCAAATCCCTCGCGCTGCGACAAATATTGTATTTAGGTTGCGCGTAATAAGCTCCGATAAGCGCCACATTATCCCTGGCGGGGCGCGAACGAATCATTAGCGACAAATTATGCATTCTGCACTTGACAATGCAGCAATAATGGGACTGTCGCTCCACTACTAATAAAACTCGCTATTAAAACGATGATACACATTTGATACACCGTATTGAGTGCGTGCCACCATTTTGGATGGGAAGTTCACATATATAAATTTCAATTAGGCTTAGGTTTATTGGGTGGAGATTGAATCGGCTGGTGATATGAAGGTCTGATGCAGCAGGATTTTCTGCGTAAAAGGAAAATAAAATATAAGGAATAATAACGAAAAAAAAAAAGTGTCAAAGGGTCCGAACCTCGTTATAAGACAAGAATTGGGTTGTAAGGGATCTGTGGTGTTTGTTATATTGGGGTGAAAGTGTATTTTGCAATATTAAATTCACACCCTCTTTGTCATTGGTTATGAAGGAAGTCTGTCAAAAGTGACATCTAAGATATATTGGTTTCATTTTTTTTTCTTTACATAAGCGTCTGAAACATTTGTATTCACCTGAACTCAATCCTTTAACATCAATGGTAAAATGAGAGAAAATATATCATCTCCAAAAAGACAATTGTGTCATCATTTTCAATTTGCAATAACTCTAATTCACCTTTTATTAGCTCTATAAAGTGTCATGGACCTTTTAAAGCTGAAATTTTTATTTTCAAATGTTTTAACTATTAAATACTGATATTGAAAACAGTAATTTATAGAACTACAATAACTATTTGTATTTTTATTCTTACCTTTTGAACGCATTTTGTGCATCAAATAACACATTATTGAAGTTATTACTTTATTTTTAAGAAAATATTTTTTTTATTTCTCTTTTATTTTCAACAATCCAAGTGACAGAAGTCACACTGCATTTGCCACCAGAATTTAAAAGGAGGTTGAATTTGATATTATACAATATCATAACATTCATGAATGTGTAGGTGGTTGACACAATTTGCATAGAAATGGACGCCACCTTAGCTTTGCATACACTATTTGAAATAATAAATAGGCTTTAAATTTCACTCTTTCACTCCTCTTAATATTTTTTTAAGGGAGGGATGTTGCCCCCCCTTTCTAATTCCGGCCTCCCACCAACACAAAATCGTCCATTTTATTTCTTGCCAGAAAAGGGAGAGGGGTAAAAGTATGAAACTAGATCTATTTTATAGAAAAGGGGTGAACGAATGGTGGACGCATGCAGTGCATAATTCGCTAATAAATTAAATGGCAAAGAGAGCAATCAAATTGCGAATTTTCACTGGCTTTTGGGTTGCACCAGTGGGGGTTCCCGCAACTCTTTCACGCCCCATTGATCCTCGGAAATATTGGGTTGAATTTTTTTTTCGCATGCTCTTATATCCATTTTTTTTGTGCATGGAAAACACCAGGATACCAAAGGCATCGAGTGAGATCACTCGACAGATATCCGTCGGCCATGTTGAGGATAGGGCTTGATGCACGTGTATTATATTGGCCGCGTATGAGATTGCGGGGGGCAAAAGACATCTATTGTGTAAAGATGGAAGGAGGGTGGACAGTGGCCGTACGCCCCGTGTTGCTTCTTTTGTCTACGACTCCGCTAATCTCACATTATTTTCCCCGCACATCTCTGCTGGAGACTCAATTCATCACCTGGACATGCCACGTCATGAAGCTCTATTAAGAGTTGACCAAAGAACACATAAATTACCAATGGACTAATTTGAGGGTGGTTTGTTTGGCATGAGGGGGACTTTTAATAATAATAACAACAAAAAGAAACCGGGCCTTTGTAAAATTTTAATTACAGTTGTTTTTTTTTTTTAATGTAGTATTTTCATTTTTAATCAAAATGGGATCATATGAGACATATCAATATTTTATTCAATATGTGGTGGCTAGGTCATACAATTGAATGTGTTATATGTATTAAGATGTAATTTTGACTACATTTAATAGAGGTGGGGGAGACTGGTGATTGACTTGTTTGTATTCGATAGGTTTGCTATGGTTTGAAACAGTTGATTTGTTTGAATGGGCAAAATGTTCTTTGGACAGTTTGCGATCGGCTAGCACGATAAGGTTGCAGTTCCCTTTTAGATTTTCTTGTGTCGGTAGATCGTAAATCCCATTGGAAATTGGGCCAGTGACCACGTTAGCCCTTGAGGAGTGGCGAGGGACCTCGTCCGCGAATTACTTTCTCCATTTCCGTTGTCGCTTTTTCTTCTCCTTTTATCAGCAGGGAATTGAAAATTGGATCAAAATTGGAATTCCATCAATTGAAGGAGCGATTGGCGAAACAAAGCTGACGGGACCCTCTTGTTAAAGCGCCTTTTTATCCAAGACGGAGCTGCAGCAACGCGCTCGGAAACCACAATCCCTTCTTGATGAGACGCTAGCCCTCCATTAAAGCTTTGATGAAACTGCGCCTCTAGCGTCAGATACGTTCACTTCTTTTTACCGTTTTAAAACTGATCCAAATACCTGATAAAGGAAACAAAGAAATTGAACACCCTACATATAAAGTAATCAGTCTTCACCTATCTTAGATTCGACTACGAGAGAAATACTTTTTTTTTTTTCAACCGTATAATTAACCCCATTAAAAAACATTTGGCCGAGTGATGAATACAAAATGTAGTTGTTGAATCATTTTTCAAGGTGTTTTCTTGCAAAGTGCCCTTCAAACTAGGGATTCACCTGTCGTGCCCTCATGGCCTCACTCATGTCGACTCGATCTTCATCTAGAGCGATTGTATTAGAATGATTTGCCGCTATACCCATGGCAGCTTCACTCTGTAATTTGACAGCACAAGGTATTTATTACGCCCCATTCCTGAAACGCGACGGAGGCCCCTAGGGAACGCTTGCCGTACCACGCCCCCTCGTAAGCAACGATGAGTGGGGGGACAGCAGCGGGTTTCATCTCTATTACCCACTTGGATATAATAAGGTGCTGCCTCGTCACTCTTCTTCTGCCTTATCTGGTCTCTTGTCTTGGAGCAAAAGTGCGTCTTCTCTCGTTAAAGTAATCGTCTCTCGAGCGTCTATTTTGTACCATCATCGCGGCTTATTAGTGTCTTATTATTGGCCAGGTGATTTCCTGCACGGTCAATCAAAGTGAAGAGAGAGAAGAAAAAAAATAATGATGTTAATAAATGGAAACATGATATGAAAATGAACGTGCGGTTTTTCCTGTTTGTTGAGATGCATTGCACATTTGGAATAAAAAATTAAAAAATTCTTGTTTTTGTGCATACTGATTGCATAAGACACTTGTTTAACATGTTCTGAAAGACTGGTGTCAGAAATGTATCATTACCGGTTGCAAGCTCATATTTCAAGCCGTCACAATGAATAGAGTCATTTTGGATCTTTTTTTTCGAACTGATTTTTATTTTTATGAAAACATTATTTTGATTAGACAGGTGTCTATATAATAGTTCTGCTTGATAAGTGGGTGTGGTGATAGCTTTAGGGGGTGCTAAGGGAGTGTTATTGTCCTGCAATAAAATATTTTTGACGTTTTAATCGGATTTTATTTTGGCTATAATTGAATTCAAAGTTAGATGTCGCGTGAGTCGTTTGTTAAGGTGCGCAGAAAGATAATTTTCGGTCTAACAACTTTTCTGCGCATGTTGAAAAAAGTTAAGTTTTTTAAAACGAGTTTTGAATGCTCTTTTTTAGTCTTTAAACGTTTAAGGTTTTTAATTTTGACTGTCTGTGCAAAGTGCAGCACAAATCAATTAAATTTAATCAATATCAGTGTTTTTATACAGTAAAAGTTGAGTTTTTTTTATTTTTCATTATGAATTCTATTTGATTGGTTTAAAGATTCACGTGATCTCTACGTCATAATTTATCTTATTTGGCATTATTTTGTCGTATAAACAATATTTTTTTTACTAGAATGTTATTCCTACAACTTAGGTAAAGTTATTTGCGTTACAATTGATACCGTCACAGGTTATAACTTGTTTAGTTATAAATTATTCACATTATGATTTACAGCGCTACAAGTCATTACGTTATTTATAATACAGTTGTTAGGCTATAATTTTCTTGTATGTGATGATTAATAACGCTACAAACCATAACTGTTATTTTGTGGTATGGTTTGTACCGTGAAGGATTGTAATGGGAAAATTTGTAACGTTACGCTTATGGTACTCCTACTACAAGTCACAACGTTATTTAGGCAGAGTCTGTACCATTGCAGAGTTTGTAAAAAATTAAAATCCTATGTGAAGGGAAGAGAGAGGAGGGTGATCCGATGGGGGGAGTGTTGAAGCCCATGTATCAATTTTTGAGTCGTCACGGTATATTATTCAGTTTCACACTAAAAAGGCGGAGTTGGCTATCCATCGGACTGATGAGTGTCAAACGATTAAGTATGACCCTTGTGTTTTTCAAGCCCATTAATTGAAGGCCTGAATTTGTATTGTCTGCTTATCCTTCAGGACTCCCATTTCATTTTATGTCATGGCCCTCCCCCTGGCGACGACTCCCATAAATTCAGATCAAATTATATGCCAGTGGAAAATTATAGTCTATGGCTATGTCACTTAACCCTGACGTCAAACAAACTCATTTAATTTTCCGTTTGGAAATATATAAAAAAAATTTGCATATTCGAGGGCGTTTCAAACACCAACTATGTGGGCGGGGATATGATATTCACCTCTGGTCCAGGATTTCTTGGATATTTATTACTAAGGGTTGAGCTGCGTGCATAATAAACAACTCTGACGTTTTCCATATGTTTTATCTAGTGAGGCAGGTTTTAAGTGCAAACATTTTTTCGTGTTTGTCCCTTTGCAGCGAGGGCACGTTCCGTCGCTCTTATGCCGATTTTCGGGAGAGATTTGCGCGTGCGCCGAAAGGGGGGAGGATGGCTTGAGAGAACATTTTTATCAGCGCCACCTGCGCCGGAGGTAATTTCCGCCGCCCGCGCACTTGCTCTGGTCGTTTATTGTTCATCACGAGGTGTTGAGCACTTTTAATGACTTCAATTCCCCGTAAAAATTTCATCGGGGAGTCTCTTGGGAAAAGTAAGGGCGGGGGTTGTGTTGTCGGCGAAATGGGCGCTACGGCCGTTCGCCCCGGGCGCTGTTTATGGCACGCGATTTAAATAAATCTGCATGGCGAAAGTGCAGTGTAGTGAGACGCGCGTCTCTCTAGCGAGCGAATTAGCATGGCGCCGAAGGGTGGCAGTGAATGGGGCGCGGCAAAAGTCGCGCATTTCACAAAACTCGGCGAATTTGGTTCGCTTTTCCGGCTGCGTTGATTTGCCTGCTACGATCAATCACCCGCCCCACTCGAAAAATGCATGTTATCGGTAGACGGCGCGACCCCATCCATAGAAAACATCATCAACCATTATCGCATGACCAGTGCAGATAAAATGAGATTAAAATCGTTGCCCAAGTTGCATGCTTCCGAAGTGCACGGTTTTTCTTGTTAGCGAAATAAAGTGGGCATTTCTATGTGGGAGGAGTTTGACGACTTTTTTTTTAAAGTTTTTTTTATCTTGTATTTTGATCTGAGAACTCGAATCTCCCTCCTTCCAGGTGGGCGAGGTGCTCAGTGTGGTCTGTCGTCACCAAAAAACTTGTGTGATGACAGCCAACATGACCCGCCCAAGAATATCCCTTACACAAAAAGCTAGCCTCAATTGATAATGATGGTTTGTTGAAGCCACAATACTATATATTGAAGCGTAAGAATAACCCAATTTTCTAATGGACATCTTAAGGGTCTAAAATTTTGTAGCTATTTAGCCCAAAGGAAAACGTTATTAACAATTAGTGCAATTATATTGAAATGAAATTACAGGACTATAATATATCAGCAATTAGTGCAAATTACTCATAAATATTAAGGGGTTTAGTACCATTATTATTGCCAAAAAAAAGTAATAACCAAGAGGCAATTTCCTAAGGTCAAAAATTTTTACAGTTTACTATAAGTACTTATACATTTTTACTTTATAAAATTTAAATTTAATTATAACAACAAAGGTACTTCTCGCATGTTTTAACTCATTTCTGTAGCCCTTCAACAGAAATAAACTCTAAACACAGTTTAGTCTTGAACAATTTCAAAATTGTCATTGCCAATTTTTATATAGATTAAAAAAAAATTAAATTCCATGAATATTGTGGATGACCAATTTTAATCTCCATTATTAAACAATCAAAAATTAATCAAAAAATTATTCAAAAATCAATTTTTTTTAAAGACAGGTGATTTTTTTTCAAACACCCAAAAAGAAAAGAGTATTTAAAAAAAAAAAAAAAGACAATGGTGCGTGTTAATGTGTGAGATTGGGCAAATAAGAAATCTGGTTCGTCTGCGGAGGAACTGATGGCTCATGATCAGAATCTTCGTCATTAGAGAGAAACAAAGACGCGATCTTTTGTCTCTCTTGACTATTTTTTTTTTCATTAACAGACTCGTTTGGCATTCACTAGGGAGGTCTAATGATTATTTTTGTAATTGAAAAGGGAAATATTTCCGAGAGCGAATTAGAGAGGCATCAATTGAAAAAGAGAAAAGACGAGCGACTTCCTCATCAAGCAAAGTGAAAAGGAAAACGACAAACGCCCACCCACACATGCACTTAGACACACATAAAAAAGTCTACAAGTAATTTTAATTAATGTTTGCTATTTAACAAAAAATACAATGATAAGCATATGTTTTTCCAAACCATTGGCAATAGAAGAGAGAAACAACTTAACGAAAAATAAAATTGATTTTCTTGCATTCTCCAACTAAAAAAAAATTTAAATGAAAAACAAAAAAAAAATTTTTTTCCAAAAGGAATTTGACCTTTGTTCGCGTGCATTGAAGCCCCCAGACATCATAATCTTACGCCACACACAAACCTCCATCTTTGGGACGTCCACTAGTCAAAAGACCACCTTAACTGTAGACATTTTTACGATGTAGATGAAAATTCTGAAAGGTAGAAAAAAATGTTTAGAAAAAAAAACTTTTTTTATTCTTCCATAAATTTGTAGGACCATATCAACTTTTTTTTTATCTTCATCGGACGGTCTAAGGAATCTGTCATCAATTAATCGTTAAGTTTTAGTGAGAAGTGGGCAAGAAAAGCGTGTCGTAAACAAGAAAAGAAGAAAGGGGAGCGAGAGAGAGAGGGAAAACGTTGAAGATCCTTGTCAACAAGGCAAGGTATACAAGAAGAAGGTCATGACTAGTTCTTACCCTTGGGGGATCTTTGAAAAATGTTTCTCTTGTAAGAGGGTTGGATCATTTGCAGACAGTTTTTGATTGGTTAATAATTGATTATAAATTGTTATATGTGTTACAATTTTAATATAACGAAGCCCACTGTAGCTTGTAACACGGTTATAACAACATAAGATCAATTAAAAAGATCGTCAAGTTGCCCAAATTCTTTGCCTATTACAATTAGCGCCATTTATTTGCATACGATCATTTGCTTCTGGAATTTAAGTTGATTTTGAGTTAA